>PVIU01010995.1:0-67100 GCA_004026605.1 Ondatra zibethicus
GCCAACTTTCGCCGCCACATTCAGAGAGTCTGGTTTGATCATATGCTCATTCAGTCCCAGTCCATGTGGATTGGTGTGCTCCCATTAGTTCAGGCACACTGTCTCAGTAGGTGGACCAGCCCCTCACGGTCCTAACTTCCTAACTCATCTTCTCCCACCTTCTGCTCTTCACCTGCACCTTGGGGGCTCAATCCATTGCCACAGAGCCATTTTCTGAACTCGGAATTTGGACCTGTCTTCAGCTTGGCTGTGAAATTAAATCCTAGAGGGTAGAAAGAATCCAGCTGTGCCCTCGCCCCTGGACCTGGCCGCCACGGTGCACAGGCCACTTTTGTTCTCCCTCCTAAGGCGCCCACCAATGCTTGAGGGATATTTGGCGATGAAGTCCTGTAGTACATGAGGGTAGGGCGGGAACAGAGCACCGTGACTGCTTCTGGGGGGGCCTTGGTCTCTTCAGTAGCCTAACGCTGACATGAGTATGGCTGAGGTCCCCCAGACAGTTCTGCAGCGCTCTCTCCAATGTGACAGAAATAATCTCATTCAGGGAGTCCAGGAAGTCCCTCAGTGAAACATCAGGAGTGTCAATGAGGTGGCCTGTAACTTCAGCACTACCAGGAAAAGTGGCTCCCAGCACCCGTGACAACCTCAGGTGCCAGAATGCTGTCCTGTGTCCTCATTGGGTGGGACTGTGTCCCTGGAAACTGTTGAGCCCTATCTCAAAGCTGCATTTGTCACCCGACCTGGATAAAGGTACTGCAGATGCAAGACATGGTTCTGCAATAGGAAGGGCTGACTCAGTTACTCACAGCCCCATGGGCAGGAGACACCCAGAGAGAAGATGGTAGGGTGACCTGGATGGGATACCGCAGTCTCAGGGAAGCTGAGTGGTGGAAGGGCCCTGCCACTGGACTCCCGACTGAGCATGGCTACACCTCTTTCCTTGGCTTCCAGCAAGTCTCCCCAGGATGCCATAGAGACCATTTAGCTGTGGCCTGAGCTAAAACCTCTGGGCCGGTGGCCTACAATATATCCAGCGGGCCTCCCAAGAGCAGTGCCTTCCCTAGCTGCACAAGTCTGCCTGTCCATCTCACCTGCCCATGGACACTGCCAAGATACTGCTGAGGCAGCCACACAGCCTTACTTTGAGTTGCTGCCACATCCGGCTGGTGTGAGCAGCTCCCTGCCTCATCTAGGCAAATGGTCTTTATGGGAACTTTCTTACCTATGAGGCTTTCTTGGAGGTGCTGGGGCTTCAGTGGGTTGGGGGCAATGTAAGCCTACCAATGCTCCCCATGCAGAGACTCCTGTTGTGCATGCACTATGAAAGAAGCATAAATAGACATAGACACATTTGTGTCTTTTCCCAATGTTAGAATGGATTGAATAGCAATAAAGTCACAAACTAGGTCAGTTTGACTGGCTGCAATTTGCCAAGTAGTCCCATTGCCCCCTGATAGCTGGTTAAGGCAAATGCAGGCTCTTTTATTCTACTTTTAACTACTGATGCTCAGATCACACATTACAAATCACATAGTAATTGTATATGTTACAGAATGGCTATGAAAAAAAACTGAAAAGGCTGCAGACACAGTCAAGGACTTTAAACGGGCTTAGAGATGTAGAGTCACTCTAGATGGTGAGGTATGATAGTAAGGAACTCAGTGAGCTGGAAGAGGCTCACAGATTGTGTCAGGGTTGCTGGAGAGAGGTAGTTCAGGGTTGAGTCCAGCAAGAAGTAGGACTGTGAAGACTGCAGACATAAGCCTGGGTCTGGATGGATGGTCAGACGAAGCAGTTTCATCAGCACTAAGGACCCAACTGAGTTAGAGCCCTGGGAACAGGGAGTCCCTTGATGCACATAGCACGTCAGACGACAGACTTGTGGGGGTCGTCTCCATCACCATGTTAGGCATCTTCCCCTTTCTGGGATCCAGGTAAAGGTACTGCACCCTTCCCCAGTCTGGTGTTCAGTAAGTTCTCTGGTTTTTCTGATGATTTCAATGTCTGTATGTCCATATGGTCCCAGTCTTCATTGATAAGCTCACAGGTGGTGCCTTTTCCCTCTAAGGAATAAGTTACGCATCAAGCTGTCTCATGGCTGCTGTGGGGAGTTGGTAGGGTCTCTGGGCACAGTGAGAACCTCTGCATTTGCACTCAGAATGGAACCAAATGGAGCCACTCGGAGCAAGGAACATCCTGGATCAATTGTTTCATTCAGTATGGAGTGGTTCTGGGCATGGCAGTCTGATCTCAACACCTGCCATGGGATACTGTGGAATTCTGTGGCTTCCCATGCCTGTTTGCTGATTGCCTGTCCACAAGTAACTGACCCCAACAAACCAGATGTGGCCATCTATCCTCAGTAAGCTAATTAAAGAACTGGATTAACTGTGGCCATGCTGGGAAGAGGAACCAAGAGACTCAGCAGCCACCCCACCCCAAATCCATCTTTCCAGTGTGGCCACAGTGAATCTGTCCCCTTTGAGAAGATGACTCTTGTCACTGCTACCTGGCACTAACAAAATGTGTTCTAACCTAGGTTCCTACTTGCATTCTGTATATTACCTGTATATTTCAGATACCCTGTATATCTGTGTATTTCAGATATTACCTATATCCACCTCAGCACTGAAGTGCTAAAACAGAAATTAAAATCCCTCAATCTATCATACTTCTGAAGCAATGGGCCCCAAAGAAATGGACTTTTCCCTAGGAATCTCATGCTGGGAAAAGGAAAGACACCAGCCAGAGGGAGTAATTGTCTCCAAAAGAAATTCACCACTTGTCAGACCTTTACAGGATGTGCCTGAAGCCCAGACAACAATGGATCAGTGGTGGTCAGGAGACCATACCTGCGCCGGACTACTTAATCATGCATATCTATTGCTTTCTATTTAAACCTTATGCTTATTTCAGGATCCCAAAGATGCACATTAAGTAATATTCCAGAAACTTTAATAATAGCCACAACCTTGATCTGTAACTAGTGGCTGTGGGGGTACTCGTTTATGTATCCGTGTGTGTGTGTGTGTGTGTGTGTGTGTGTGTGTGTGTGTGTGTGTGTGTGTGTGTGTGTGTGTGTGTGTGTGTGTGTGTGTGTGTGTGTGTGTATGTGTGGTCTAGCTGGGCATTGGGAGCTCCAGGGATCTGCCTGTCTCGGCTCCAGCTGGTGATTACTCTGTGATGTTCCTGGGTTCATTTGGGGAGTCCTTGCAAGGCAGGAATACCCAGCCCTGCCCCTCCCACAGCTCCACCTCAGAAGGGGTGGCTTCTTCAGGCCTGCCCTACTCCATCCAGGTCTGCTCTCCTCCCTCCCCTGTGGCTGAGCTTCCGGAACTGTTGCTAGGGAAAGGCTGGTATCCAGGTGTAGCCTTACAGCATCAACCTCCCTCCTGGGGCCTGGCCCGGGGTTGAGCTGCTCCCATGGGCCCCTTTGTCCTAAAAGCCAGGCAGTGAGAAGGAAAGAGACCAGACCCTGGATCACTGATTCTTCTTGGAGCTGCTGGGGATGGGGCTTACCTTGTGACCTGGGCAACTGCTGGAACTGCCAGAGACTATTCCAACCCGGATTCCTTGGCGAGGTCCTAGAAACAAATACTTGTTCTAGGTCAGAATCTGGATCCTGCCCCAGTGGGGGACACAGATGTGTGTTCTTCCAGAGAGGTTTTAGAGCAAAAGCCAGGGCTTGAGGCTCTGGGGTTAAGAGCACTGGCTACTCTCCCAGACAACTTGGGTTTGGTTCCCAGAACCCACATGACAGCATACAACCCTCTTTATTTCTAGTCCTAGGGGACCTGACACCCTCTTCTGGCCTCTGTGGGCATCAGGAACAGACATGGTGAACAGACATACAGACCAAACACCCATACCCATAAAATAAATACAGACTGTTAAAAAAAAAAAAAGTCAGCCACCATCTCAAAATGCCAATTAAAGAGCTGAATAATAGTGTCCACATTGGGAGGAGAGCAGATAAGGGGGCTAGTGACCCAATATGTCTTTGGGGTACTGGGCTGGAGCTTTAGGTTTAAACAGTAAGGGCTGGACGGGGACAAGAGGTATGCATGACTAAGTAGTCCTGATCTTGGTGAGTGCTTGGGTTCAAAAGGTGGTCTTCAGAAGTCCTTCGTGTTTGAGGGGACAGAGAGGTTCTCTCAACTGATGGCCGCTGCTGCTGTAACCACATCCCACATTGGATGCTGGGTCTGACCTTTGAGCTAATGCTATTCTGGAATTCAAGTTACAGAATTACTTTTTCGTAGATGTAACAAACGACCAGACAGACCCTAAAAGTCAACTTAAGGAGGAAAGGCTTATCTGAGTTCACAGTTGGCAGATACAGTGCCTTACAGTGGGGAAGTCACCGGCAGGGGCTGGAGGCAGCTGGTCACATTGTATCTGTCAGAAAGCAGGGAGAGATGAGTACTGTTACTAAAGGCCTTTCTCCTTTTCATTTAGTCCAGGACCCCAGAGAACGGAGTAGCGCTGCCCACAGTTAAGGTGGACCTTTCTACCTTAATTAGCCCAATCTAGAAACTCCTTCAGAGGTTTATCACCCAGAACCTGCCAAGTTCGTAATCAACACTAACCATCATGCAAGATGACTCAAGAGGAAAGGTTACGGACTTTAAGGCTGACGACTCACTTCTGTGCCTTTGGCCAAAGAAGGCAGAAGAGACAGCAAGGAGGTAGTAACATCAGACTTTCTTCCTGCCTCCACATGGTTACTCTGTGGCTCCACGCAAGTAACCTGCTTTTTTCTTTTACATTCCTGTTCCACAAGGGTAGGTTCCTTACTGTGAAATGGAGTGATGGCCATGCTGCATCTAGGTGACCAGGAGAATTGCAACAGCCCATACCGTGGGTGAGAAGGTACTCAGATCATTGAGGTGCCCCACAAATATGGACAGCACGATTAGAATTGGTTAGACAAATGCTCAGTCTGGAGAGATATGTTGTTTGCACCACAGTTAGGCAGTAAGGCTTGACAGGGACAGAGAGAAATTCATCTCAGGGAAGAGGCTCTTGAAGGTGTGGCGGCAGCAGGTCCACTCTGAGAAGCCAGGCAGGCTGTAGGGAGGGAACCACAGATGGGGAATCCAAGGCTCTGGACGGTTCTTCCCGTAGAAGCAAGTCACTGGATGAGGCCTACCACATTAGGAAGGAGGCTGCTTACCCAAAGGGCCCGATTTAAATACTAAGTTCATCTAAAAAATCTTCACAGAGATATCTAAACACAGAACTTGGGCAACTGTACAGATGTATGGCCAGACAAGGGGACAATGAAAGCAGCCCTCAGCGGCCAGCAGCCTACACTCTAAAGCAGCCACCAGAACATCTGGGCAGCAGGGCAGGGGTGGCCCCAGGTCAGCAGTTCTAGGACACAGACAACAGAGTGGCATGGAAGCAGGAGGCCAGGAGATGTATGATGTATGGAAAAGCTCCCTGGTAAGGCCGGAGGTCAGTGTGGGCAAGGAGCCACCTTTTCCTTTGGCTCTGGATTTGAAGATGGAGCAGTGTTAAGGGTGTTTCTCAGAGTGTGGACCAGCGGGCCTGTATGGGAGTGCACAAAACAAGCCAGATTCGGGTGAGACCATGGCCATGAGACCTTGGCGTTCTTCCCCGGGGAAGCCGAGGGCTCAGGAGCACACTTAGCAAGATAGGCCTGCCTCTGCAGGACTGATGGAAGATGAGGAAAGTAGCCTGTGGGAAGGCAGGGCCTACATTTCATCACTTGCCCTGGTGACCGGCCTTCTCTGAGGCTGGAGACACCAGCTTGGCGCGGGGGAGGGGTGAACAGCGAAGGTTCTGGGAGTTGACTCCCCTCAGAGCGGCTGTTTTCAGATGACACAATATCCATGTGGTAACTGGCCTGGCTCCTGGGACCATGGGCACAGTGTGAGCTGCGTCAGCACTGGGTAGCCCAGGTTTGCTTGTCCGTGTAAGGAGTGGCCACCCCGGAATGCCTCGCTTCCACTGCTCCATGAGATTATTGAAAACTAAAGACACTGTTGGTATACAGGGGGGCTGATTTCCAGAAAGCAGCAATTTCTTACTGTCTAATCATTATATCTATGTGTGGTTGTCACACGTTGATTTGGGGAATTTATTATTTTACAAGTCTTTACTTTCCAGGCCCTGAGTTATGAGAGCAAATACTGGGATATCTGACGTTTTGTCTCTTTACCCTACTTCAGGGCTGAAGGTCGCCACACTTAAGCCCAACATGTGCGCTGTTGAAATGGCATCCTGGTGCATACGTGTCTATTGCTGGATTGTTCAGCATTGGTGTGCACATGGACGTAGTTGAAAGCTGTAGTCTTGGGGCACACACAGGTGTCACTGGAAACTGGTGTGGCTACAGATGCATAGGTGTTGGCCACTGTGGTGCTGATGCACATATAGTTTGGAGAACCATGGTGTTGGGGCACATATGTTGGCCACTGTGGTGCTGATGCACACATAGTTTGGAGAACCATGGTACTGGGTCACATATGTTGGCCACTGTGGTGCTGATGCACACATAATTTGGAGAACCGTGGTGTTGGGCACATACGTTGGTCACTGTGGTAGTGATGCACATATTTTTGGATACTGGTCTTGGTGCACATGTGTGTTACTGCATGTATGTGTTGGTGCACACAAGTTGCTAGCCACCATGGTGCTGGTGCATGTACATGTTGGTGTACATTTATGTTGTTGCACACCATGGTGCTGATACACACGTGTCATTGGATTCTGTGGTCCCGGTGTACACATGTGTTATTGAAAACCACAGTGCCGGGGCATTCACCTTGTGGACATGAACTACAATGGGAACCCCAGCTCTCATTATTGAGCTTCCCTGGCCCTGGATGGAATGGCCATTTGTTCTAAAATACTCTTTCTCTTAAGGAAGCATGTTACCTGTCCTGCCAAACAACAAAATGACGGCCAGCAGCTATAGAGGTTGGCCCGCCACCACCCTGTGCATTGCAACAGTACCCGGTATACCAGCAACCCGGAATCTGTGTGGGGCTGGTGGTGTCAGATGCACAGTGTGGCCCTCTGCCAAACATGGCGAGGTTAGAGAGCCCTGCGTCTGCAGCTGAGCTCCCTTCCTGCAGACCTGTATCTTGGGACTGCCAACACCCTTGCGGGGAGAGTCAAGCCCTCCCCCAGCCACCCACCGACTCCCTCTTACCTGGGCATGAGGCCTCGTGGAGAGAGCGCTCTGGACTGCTGTGGCCTCTGCACCTGCCCTACAGCAGCAGGAGGTAAAGGGGGCCTGGGGCAGGAAATAAAGGGAGCACTGGGCTCAGGCTCGTCAGCGTTCTCTGGGTGGTTTGGAATTGGATCCCTGCAGCAGCTATTTCCAATCCCCGAGGGCTCAAGCCCAAGGGCGCGGGGGAAGGGTGAGGGCGGACCTATACGCCTGCAAAGCGGGGCTGCCAGATGCCCCCTTGATGCATATTAGCCTCCCAGGTGCTCAGGTGGTGAACACGCATGACTCCCAGGTGCGGGGTGGTGACACGCCCGGCGGGCTCAGTGCTTCCGCTTCCGCCTAGCGCCCCCCGCCCCCCCATCAACGCAAAGCGCGCCCCCCTCCCTGTGGCACGGAGACCAATCCTGGGAAGCCAAGGAGAGAGCCACAGCCCCCTCCTCGCTCCAGCCGCGCCCCCTCCCCACCGTTCAGCCCCACCCGACAGCACCTCTGGTGCAGCCGAGACGATCTTCTGGGGATCGGTTTTGTTGAATCGGAGGATGAGGTTTTGGCTGAGAAATGAAGAGATGGCCCTAGAAGAAATGGTGCAGAGATTAAACGCGGTTTCCAAGAACACTGGTAGGAGGAGCCGCTGGCCTTGATTATATATTCTTAAGCTTGACATCATTTGTCGAATTGTAGAGAACCGCATCTAATGGCTGTAGAATCCCCTTCATTCACTTTCTCCTAGCACTGGTAACAGGAAAGACAGATGTGATGGGCATTTTCTGGTAACTGATAGGTTTGTGTGGATTGACAATGTGACTTTATTCTGCTTGGTGACGTTCAGAGAATTACAGGTCCGTGGCACTGGCTTTCTAGGAGATGAGGGTTTGTATGCAGAGCCATTTGCCTGTGGGGGAGTCTGCAGTCTGCTTGGGAACCTCACCTCATCTGCAGCACTGGTCATGGATGTGTGATCCTGGAATGGTCTGTGGTCCAAGCCCACGGGGATGGGGATAGGAGGCAACGGGAGCTCATTTATGGGGGAAATCCCCACCATGAACTATCCAACCTCAAGGCGAATGTTTGCAAACAATATAGTTTGTAAGAGAGGAGACTAGTATTATTAGACATTCAGTTTCAGGATTAATTGATTGATAAAGTGCACTGTGAGGCACAGCTTTGGGATTCTGTAGATTCTGGCCCTTGGAGCTCGCAGCATGCATCTTGCTGCTGACTTCCATGCGTTGTGCTGAGGGTTCCTGCCATGCTGCAGAGCCAGGTACCACTGACCAGCTTTCCCTGACATGGAGAGGAAATAGTGGTGTGCCATTAAAAGTAAGTTGCTGTTTTTGCCATGTGTTATGTGATATGTGCCCTTATCTTGTTTTCTAAATAATAATTTCCCGAGGGATTAGGATGTCATTCGTTGTCTGGCTGGGTGTGGCACCCCCTCCGTGTATTGAATGACTAGATCAGCGTAAACATTAAGCGGGATAGTCTCCCTTACACTGGTGTAGACCTTCACCTTATAATGCTGGTTCTGCAATAGAAGCTGCTGTTTGTTATAAATGGGTGGAAAGAAAAAACCGTTTATGCCATCTGTCCCCTTCCTCTTAGAGACACAGCCCGTTTTTTCTGGGTGTTGCTTGAACAAGGTCTGGATGAGTACGGAGCCCTGTGGAACTGCCTGCGTTCCTGGGGGGCTGAGAAAGGAGTGGGACTTGCTGCTCTTCCCACCTGTGTTTGGCTGGTGTGGGGGTCACAGTGGGAACTGCTCCACCAGTGATGTCATCCCTGGGGTTTAGATACTGAGGCTTCCTCTTGGACTCTGAAGGACACAACATGCATATTTTAAGTTGTGAAAAGGCTCCCGGAGGATCCTGGATACTGGGCTGGATACTCTTTCTGTCACTGAATGTGCTTGTCACTGAATGTGCCCTAGAATGGGCCCTGGTGGCCACTATTGTCTAATCAGAAGCAGCAGCTTGCAGACCGTACCCTCCGATGCTGCTGCAGTACTGGAGCTGCAGACTTCACCCATACCCGAAGACATGGTTGGCAGGAGTCCTGTTATGGGCATTCCATTGCTCAGTGTTGTAGAGAACAGTGTCCCCCACATCTGCACCCTTATGGCCTCTCATGTACACTGAGCATGCTCAACCCAATCTTTATTCCTGCTATTGCGCTGGGGAGGTGGGCTACTAGGGTTAGAGGCTGTATGCCAGGCACTGGGGCCAAGAATTGTGCATGCCCAATGCAGGTGCTTGCTTCCACCCCTGCGGGGAAGTGATATAGGTCTACTGGTCATTATCACCCAGGGTTTGCATCCTGAGCATGTCCTCCAGAGCCCCTTCTAACAGAAGGTAGCTCAAGGTCATAGGGTGGTTCATGCTCCAGGGACATGTTAATGTCTTGGCCGGAGTGGCTAGACAGTTTTAGGAGCTTGATCTGGAAACTGGTGAAGCTGCTCAAAGTGAAGGGTTACAAGTGAGGACTTGGGCATAGTGACTGTTCTTAGAGCTGCACGTCACCTGACCTCTACACCGCTACCCTGAGCTTACACGCAAGCAGGAAGCCTGTGCTATTCAGGACATGCTGCTGTGTTCTCACTTCAGATTCCAATGTTGTACCCTTGACCCAGAACTTTCTTACCTGGACTGTTCTGCACACAGGGCACGATGCATGCTCTCCGGGGTCTGTAGCCTTTGACCTTGAGCATTAGCTTTCGTGTGGACTCCTGAACCTGACCTCTGTACCAATGCTAGACACTTCCCAACAGCAAAAGCCTTCTGGGTACTTGGGCTCCTCTCCAGTATTTTCCTCTGTTTTGCTTTTCTCTTTAGATTTGCCGTATTTGGTGAAAAACAAGAACATTTAAGGGAAAAATGGTAAGGGCTTAGTTGACTGTGCCTTGGTGTTTGAGCTAGAGGTGTTCCCAAGTCACTTGAAGGACTGGTTAAAACACAAATGCAAGCCATCCTGGGGCTTCAGGAAGTCATCACAGCAATGTCTGAGAATTGTCACCTTAAAATTTCCTGATGATGAAGATGGTGCGGGGCCAGAAATCAAAGCTGGCAAACCACTGTAGCAGAGGAGTCTTAAATCCAGTCCCACCTTCTTTATCAGTAGGAAGTGAAAGTGTTTTCATGGGTGGATGGCTAAGGAGGTGGATGGATAGACAGATGGAATGTAGATAAATAGATGTATGAGTGAGTGGGTTGACAAATAAGAGAATGGGCATCTAGATGGATGTGTAGATACCTGTGTGGATAGATGTGTGAATGGACGGTGGATCAATGGATTGCAGAAGGAGATAGATGATAGATAGATAGATAGATAGATAGATAGATAGATAGATAGATAGACAGACAGATATGTTGGTGAACAGATGTGTGAGTGTCATGGCAAGTAAATAAAATTAAGACAATGGGTGGGTAGCTGGGTATGTAGATGCACATGTGGATGTACAGTGAGGGAAGGAATGCATAGATTTATGAATGGATGATTGTGTAGAAGGATAGATGATGGATGGATGGATGGATGATATCAGGCTAGATGGGTAGATGAAATTACAAGCAAAACAGCACAATGGAAGTTATGTAATGTTTTAATACAATCCAACTTTCAATGCCAGAAACTAAGAACATCCAGCTATTTATGTGTTGAAGAGACAAGACATTGACTTACCTCAGAACATGGATGATGAGGGGATGTTGATGAGCCTTTCTGACCACACTGCTCAGAGGTTGCCTGCGGTGTCCACTGTGAAAGAAGTTTCTGTCCCACCTGGTCCCACAGTCATTCGGTCCCAAAGAAACACACAAAGGCTTATATTAAAATTATAAACTGTTTGGCCTATTAGTGCAGGTTTCTTATTAACTAGCTCTTACAACTTAAATTAACTCATAATTCTTGTCTATGTTTGGCCACGTGGCTTGGTACCTTTTCTCAGTGAGGCATTCTAGTCTTGCTTCTTCTGTCTCTGCCTTTTCCCAGAATTCTCTTAGTCTGCCCCACCTATACTTCCTGCCTGGCTACTGGCCAGTCAGTGTTTTATTAAACTAATACGAGTGTACAAGAGCACTGTCCCACAGCAGTCCTCTGGACCCAGACATCTGATTTCCCTCCTCCTCTGTCCTGTCATCTGCATCAAACTCATCACAGTCTAAGAACTGACACTCAGCTTCCAGCTGCTAATTCAGCTATTTTGAAGTGTTTGTTTGACCCAGTGCCATTAACATAATGACTTCCAAGGTGTGTGTATCTGTCTGTCTGTGTGTACGTGTGTCTATCTGCTTGTTTGTCTGCCTGCCTGCCTGTCTTGCTCCTCTTGAGAACCTCACATCCATGATGTTTTCTGACTAGATGCTGGGGAAGTGAGACTTAACGGTCATTTCTGTCACTCCTCTTTGGGGAAGGCTGACGTGGGAGGCGTTGTGTGACTGACCTAATAGTAGATGTTTCTTGGCAGATGTTGGATCAGACTGTGCACCCAGATATGTGCAGAGTGGCATGTGAGGAAGATGGCAGGCCATATGCTCGTCTGTAATGTGTGGTACCTACTCTTGTGTGAGTCTCTGTAGCGGGTATTTACCTCTCTGTGTTTTTACTGGAGAAACTTTTCGGTTATACAGCTGTCAATTGTGATCGTCTTGATGGAGCTCCTTAGCATGAGGAGCCTCTGTGCCCTCATGGGCCTCTGTGGCCCGGGTCCACACTAGGACCGTTGGGCCCTAGCTGGGTTAATGTCTTGGTCTGCCCCTGTCACTCCACCCTCTCTTGTATTCTGAGGTGATTCTGCTTTCCCAGTGTCTTTTCTCCCCTTGTACTTGTCTTCTTCCTTAAGAACTCCTTTCCTTATTCTGGTAGACAAGGGCGGGGCCCTCTCTCCCCGCGGCAAGTCTTTCTCTGGCTGTCCTGTGTGCAGCCATGTGTTGTCACTTATCGCTCTCCCGGGTCACATGACCAATGCCTGCACTTTTCCCTTGGCATTGTCAGAGCTGAAGCCAGCATGGCTGGCCATTGCCTGAGCCCCACCATCCTCAAAGGAGGCCTAGCCAACCCTCAGGAAGGGCTTCTTTCTTCTCAGTTATGGGGGATGCCTGTTGCTCTGTGCCCTACCTCAAGGAGACAGGCATTCCCCAGAGCTGTAGCTTGTGCAGGGATGCCTCGAGGAGGATGCTCACATGCTCACGTTCCTGCCAAGATGCTGCCTGCCCACTTGCTAAAGGGGCAACATTACAGGGCTATGGTATGGAGAGACACAGCTCTGCTGGTGACATCATCACCTCTGCAGGGTCACTCCAGCTACAGCAGCTGTGTCATGTTAGCTCAGTGTGACAGACTTCCGCTGAGCTCCATTCTGCTCCCAAGGGGTCCCAGATGTCTGCAATCCAGGGAGGGAGACAGCAGCACCCACACAGGCACACATGTGTGGCGTGTGAGTTATGCACTGGGCTTTTCTTGGAATTGGTGTGTTGGGCTTTGCAGATGGAACACACAGAGAAGCAAAATGCACCATCTCCTTGGGTTGTCTTAGATCACAAGGGTGAGATTTATATTCCCAAGAGATCATTGTCTTCCCAGATCTGTGAATTAGAAAGCCAAGACTAGAATCCAGACCTGGTTTCCTAATACTTCAGAGGTTTAGACTGTGCCGCTGTGAGGGGGGTGAGCAAGCCTTCAGCTAGGGTACCAGGAAACTGTTACATGAACTTTTCTTGGGAGATGCAAATAAATACGTACTACCCTCAGATAAAACACCAACAACAGACCAAAGTACCATTCCATCCAAGTCCAACCTGTGATTATGTTAAAGAGCATGAGAGGTTAATTACAGGAGCGCGTGTGACCCCAAAGCAGCCACATCATTGGAAAGTTCCATTCCAGAATGGCTAGCTCCCCTCATAGTTGCGTCGATGGAGTTCTCCCTCGTGTTCACTTCCATCCTCTGAAGGCATGGCCACATTCAGTTAGGGCAGAATCACAGGTGGCTGAGAGGTGCAAGAGAGAGTTGCGTTCTCAGATGGGGACCCAGTGACCTTCTCCATACCCTGCTTCTGTGAGGGAAGCCATCATCAGGCCTGGTTTGGAGTGTATCTCATGGATAGCCACAGCTGTGGATGAAGATGATTATTTTTCTAAGAGGATAGTACTCTGTAACATGGGGCTGTTTCTAACTCTGACCAGCACTGAAATTCCTTGCAGCGGTAGGACCTGAAGAGAATTTCTGGAAAACCAAGGCATTTTATCAGCATTGCCTGTTCTCTCTCTGTGTATGTATATGTGTGTGTGTGTGTGTGTGTGTGTGTGTGTGTGTGTGTGTGTGTGTACATGCATGTGTGTGTGTGTGCAGGTACCTGTTTGTGTAGTCTGGAGGAATACTTCAGGTGATTGTTTCCGGGCACCATTTACCTTGTTTTTTGAGGCAGGATCTCGCATTGTCCTAGGGGACTGGACAGTGAGCCCCAGGGACCCGCCTACCGCTGCCACGTTTGCTCTGCTGCGCCAGCTTTGTCCTGTGGGTTTGGGGTACGAACTCAAGTCTCTTCATGCACGCACAGCAAGCTCTTTACTAACTGAGCCATGGTCCCATCCTCAGTGTTGGCTGTTTGTCCTTGGGATTCAGGATAGTTTCAGGTAGAATGAGTCTTTCCATCTGTCTGAATACTTACTCTACGGACCCAGAAGAGCCATCAAGTTTGGTTTGAGGTGACTCTGAATGCCACAGGCCCAGCAATGTAAAAGGATTCCTTGACTGGTTCTCTTTTTGAGGGTTGTGGTTTTTCTGGCTCACTTTAGAGAACAGACCCAAACCTGGGTTAGGGTTAGGGTTCTGGTTGGCCAAGGCAGCTCAGTCTCTGCTCCTTCCCCATGAAACAACGTTTCCTACATCTGTCCATCTGTCTGTCCACCCATCCATAGAAACCACTTGCTTGTAATGCAGTGCTGTAAATCAGGTCACTCTACCTGCAGGTCATGTAAAAAATACACAGCCTGTGGGGTTGGGGAGATGCTCGGGAGCAAGGGGGTCTGAGTTCAAATCCTCGGCACTTACATAAAAGCCAGATGTGACCGTGAATTCCTATAACCGCAACACCAAAAGGTGGAGACTTGGACCATCCCAGGAGCTCACTGGTAATCCAGCCTAGCTGAAGCAGTGACCTGCAGGTTCAGGGAGACCCTTGCAGAGCAGTAAGGTAGAGAACGACAGAGAACATCCTCCTCTCTCCTCAACACATGTGCACATGGGCACAAGAAAACACACTAAGTGTAATAGCTAAAGACAACCCACACTGACTGCTGCTACTACCGTGTCATGGACTGGAAGTGTGAGGATGTAGATAGCAACATTTCAGGGCACAGAACAAAGACTGAAATATCTTTTAAAATTCTTATTATTGTTTTATTTTACAGTGGGGGGTTTTTGCCCGTGTGGGGTGGGTGTGGGTGGGTGTGCGTGTGTGTGCACGCATGCACCATGTGTATAGTGCCTGAGGAGGACAGGAAAAGGTGTGCATAGTCTCCTGGCACTGGGGTCACTTACGGTTGTGTGCTGTCACTTGTGTGCTGTGATTCGAACCCAGAGCTCTTGACCACTGAGCCATCTCTTCAGCCCTAGCTTGAAATATCTTAAATGTAATATCTTGTCATGGAGAATGTGAAAAGTAAATATGAAAGTTAAATAATGAAATTCTTAAGCGGCCCCCTTAATTCTCAAAGAATGAGGGTATGTGTAAATACCCCAGTGACTGGTGTTGCCACAGCTCATACCAATTCCTATATGTACTGTCCTTCCAACCTATGGCCTGGTTCTGAAAGTGACATGAGGCAGACCTCTTAACCACCCAGAGCTGGGAGCATGAGATCACGTGACTCTGTGTTCCTGGGCTGCAGCTGTTTGCTAGGCGGATCATGGTGCTGTTGGTGGCTGACGCAGTGCTGAGGCCTGAAGGGCCAAATGGACACTGGGTATCCATATAGGAAGCCTTCCTTCTTGTTAAAAATGGATTCTAAATGTTCCTTGACTGTTGTTGTCGAAGGGATACCTCCCTGAAGCAGGGCTATGCACGTTGAGCTCTGGGATCTTCTGGAGACGAAGGAATGCATCTTCCTGTCCCACACGGTTGGGGTGGGAATTGGGGAGCAGATGTTGATGTGGGAGATGTTAGGTTAATATGTAACCTAGAGGTGAATCCAGCTACAAGGGACGACATGGGATTCTATGCAAAATGATGTCACCGCAAGGGATATAAGTAAGCATCATAGGCTTTGACATCTTTGGGGTCCTTAAGTCCCGTCTCTTGGGATACCCAGGGATGGTTGGGTACTATGTCACAGATACTTCAAAGGGGAGGCTAAACGTTGCTCTGGGCATTGCAGACAGAACAATCTGTGTTTGGGTTTGTAGAAATCCTGCACGCCTTGCCTGTGATGGCTATTTGCTCTTTCCTTTCTTCGAGCAGAGCAGCCAAATGCTGGCCCTACTGCACCCCACGGCTGCTGACCACCTGAGCTGCCCTGGCCCCCTGAGGATGATAGCCTTATGGCTGGTCTCACCAGGGGCACCCTATGGTAGGAGTTTCCAGGGCCTCTGGCACAGAGGGCTTGGGCTGGAGTTCAGCACACAACTCTAAAGAGACTGTAAAGTAAGGGCTTCTGTTCTCCTCAAAGGGGCCTCTGTCCTCACCCAAACCCCGAGAGATTCACAAATGTTAGAAGGAAATCAAATATCTGGGAGGAGTCATTCAAGAAAGTTTGAAGCTGTCGGTTGGGAGCACAAACCCACCAATTGTTTTTTGTAAGTCACAGAGATTCGATGGCTCTTGTGTGTCTAAATTGGCTTTTCAGCAAATGCCCTGGGTTTTACTTTACTCCCTGTTAAAGAAATAAGGCCAGTCCCCAAAGCATAAAATCCAATTTCTCAACTTCAGAGGCAAGCCACAGAGTGTACTGTTTAACTCGCTGAAGGAAAGAAGAATTGTTAAATTTCATTAATATTATTGTTGACAGGATATTAAACTAGGTAGGAACCAGTGCCCCAAATAGGACTTCATCCTGTAAGGATGCTTGATCTTCCAAGATCCGTTTGTTTGTTTTGCTGTGCTGGTCTTTGAACCTGACTTCTTCACAAACAGTAGGCAAGCACTGAACCCATAGCTACACCCAGCCCCTCGTGTGTGTGTGTGTGTGTGTGTGTGTGTGTGTGTGTGTGTGTGTTACATGAGGAGGTCAGTGGGCAACCTTGGGGTACACGGAAGCTTTTTCCGTTGTTTTTTTGTGACGAGGTCTCTCACTGGGACCTAATTGGCTTATGCCGGCTGGCAATGGGCCCCAGGCCCCACATGTCGCCACCTCCTAGCCCTGTCTTCCTTAGTGCTGTGGTTGCAAGCCGTACTACCACTCCAGTGTCCCAGTGTCATGGGCCGTGTCATGCAAGAGAAGAAGGAATGAGGGAATGAGCAGGTTGTGTGAACAAAAACCATAGCCCAGCACAGGTTCTTTTTTTGAGACTGAGTTTCTCTGTGTAGCCCTGGCTGTCCTGGAACTTGGAACTCCCTCTGTAGACCAGGCTAGTCTGTAGACCAGGCTAGTCTGTAGACCAGGATAGTCTGTAGACCAGGATAGTCTGTAGACCAGGCTAGTTTCACACTCCGGAACCCTGCCAAGTGCTGGTATTAAAGGCACACACCACCACACCCAGCTCAAGACAAGCTCTTGACAAAGGGTTTAGTGGCATTTTAAAAACATGCGAGAAGACAGACTTGAGCCAGCCACACTTTTGAATGGGAAACTGCAGGCATGCAGGCTATAGCCTACTCAGCTGTTAGAGCCGCAGGTCCAAAGTGTGCTCCGTATGGCATTCAACACTTGCCTCAGTGAGGGAAGGTAGAGAGAGGTATCTGGGCTGGTCCCAGGCCTGTGATCACATCAAACTGCTGTTGGTGGTTTCTGTGGGACCAGATGTGCCCTCCTCACTGTGGGGATTCTGGGTGAGGACCAGTGTCTGCCTGGACAAGGGCAGAGGTGAGGCCCAGGCCCAGGGAGGCTGGCTGAGCCTTTCTTCCTGGTTGGGTAGTGCTTTTCTCGGCTTCTGTGTGCCCGTGGTGTGGAAGTCACTTCTTATGTTTCGCTGTGGCCTGCGATGCAGCAGATGGCCTTGTCTGTGGGATATACAAAGGCAGCCTTGGGGTTGGGCACACAAGCTCCTCGGCTGTGCTCATCTCTCATACTCAGAAGTGTAGTCTAGCAAGAGACCTCTCCAGGCAGAAGCACCGTGTCATACTGACAGTGAGTAGTGCAGCTATCTTCTCACAGGTTACTGCATCTGCCCCTTCTCCCTGGATCCCAGAGGGAGGGCGGATGATGAACAGGTCATTGTGCATCCAACCCTGAGTGCACTCTCAAAAAACAGAGGCCAAATAAGCACTGCCCCACCACAGATGAGGCAGTGCTCCTCGAGTGGTTTGAGGCCCAGTGTCTCTTGGACACTCAAAGCCTTACCAATTTATCCTAAGCTTGGACTGATAATGATATCAAAGATGACAATGAACACACTTAATTATTTGGCATGCTTGTGTTATCATGGTTAAAACAGTGCCCAAATGAAGTGCCTGGCATATCAGACACGAGAATCTGAAGCCCCAGGATGTGCAGGGCACATGGAGCCAGAGGGTGGCACCCAAATTAAGAGTCCCAGGAAATCCCTGGTATTGTCCCCTCACTTTTCCCCAGAAGCATCTGTGGGCACCAGGGCAGAGGTCAATAGCCGCTGGCTTGGGAGGCTCTGTGTGTCTCATGGAAAGTGTCCCTGCCAAGCTAGGCGCCTCGCCGTTTCCTCTGCTGAGGGCTGGACAGCAGACTAGGAAACTTCCCGATTTATTTCAGAACACCAGTAGCCAGTCCCTCCCTTCCTCCTGGTTTGTAGTTGTTTGTTTGAACTTGAGACTTCCTGCAGCCTGGAAGGTGTTTCTGGCCTGAGTAGCTCCCTGGCATTTGCAGCTCTGTCCAGACAGCCCCTGTCTAAGGAAGGAAGCCACCAGACCTCACGCACAGATGGGCGGACTCAGCCTCTCTCACTTGGTCTCCAGCAGCAGCAGCATCGCGGCATTCTCCTGCACCGTCTGAGAGAAGAGTGGCAGGTGCGGAGCCCCTGGCCACTGCAAGAGGACATTCTGGGGCTTGGGGACTGAGGGGGAGCCCGGGAGCCCAGGAGGCCATTTGACCCCATTCTTTCTCATGACTTGGTGAAACCCAAGGTCACCTGGGACGTCAACACCTAGGTGTGCGCGGCAGGTCACTGGTCCCACCACAGTTTCTGACTGTCCTAGAGAAGACCTGTAGGTGTCGGGAACCTCAGGGCTCTTTAGGTTGACGTGTGACCTGGTCCTGAAGATCACTGGGCCTCTGCTTCACAGAGATTCAACCTCAGGAGGGCAACTCAATGGCAGAAAAGGGTGCATCTCGGGGGGCTTCACGGCGGTTCTGGTCACTACTAAGGAAGCGTCGGGGAGCACCAGGGCGCCATAAGCCAGGTGAGTCAGGAGGAATGGGACCTCCATGAGGACTCAGGACAAGTGTCTCCTCTAGGCAGGCGCTTTCTTGTGGTCGTTCAACATTTCAAAATATTATGAACCGTGTTAAGGACCCTTAAAAACATCTGGTGGCTGATAGTCATCCTGGCTTAAAATGAAGGCAGTCTGGGTGCATTTGTCTCGTTTCTGATCTTTTCTCTTCTGATCTGAGTTGTCGTGGTGGGACTCCTGGGGAGGCAGTAAAGATGCGACCATGATGCACTGTTGGGAGGGCATGTTCCCAGGTGAAGCAGGCTTTCTGTCACTCCAGGTCCCCACCAGTTCTGTCTTCACGGTAGCTGTGTCCCACTGCACCCCACCCCCAGTTAGTTTCTCTTTGGAGCAGAACACTTGTTCAACCAATTTAAATTCTCGGAGTAATGGTTTACAAATTAGCATCCCGAAAAGTGGGGAAGTTCCAGTCACTGGAGCTAGAGAAGTGCCTTGGGGCTGATTTCTGCTCCTGCAGAGAACACAGCACTTTCTGCCTCCAGGAGCCTTGGAATTGGGAGTGGCAGTGGCCTCTGACCTCAGGCTAATGTAGCATCTTTAGGGTATTGGGTATGACTGAGTCCCTGGGCAGACAGGTAGTCGGACCAGCGCCTCCTTGTGTCCACCTTAGGTTTGCCTTCTCAAGGTGGTTTGAAGGTATTTAAGCCCCACAAGCTTGGAGAAGAAACTGACCCCCTAGTACGTCAGACTGCAAGGGGGCAACCATTTGGGGATTCATAAACTAAAGCCCATCCCCCCCACTCCAGGATGCAGCTGCTGGGGGTGCCTGATGACCCAGCGTGAGCACAACGGGGCAAAGGGGGCCCTCGCCCTCCTGTGTATCTCTAACATGGTGGGGTAGATTACGCCGTGCTGGATTAGCACAGATAACCCTAGATGATGCACCAAATCCCCATGCCCTTTATCAAACCCTCTGACATCCGCTTAGCACAATGCTGGGGAGAACAGGACTGGGCATGACCGAGGCTGAGCTGATCCTGGCTTCTACTCAATGCCCATTACCAGCCTTCCACTCCTTCTCCTTCCCCTAACATGAATGTGGGGAGAGTCTCCAAGATGGAGACTACAAAGTACTCCCCCACAAAATGGGGTACTCTGGACCAGGTTTGAGTAATCTCATGCCACTGTCTCTGGGCCACCAGTGCTGTCTGCTTTGACTGCTGAGGGTATTGAGACCCGTTTTGGGGTACCATGCTGGCTCTGTCTCCCCATCTGTGTCTCAGTGAGTTTGTCTCAGTAGAGTTTGTCTGGTGAGCACCCTCCTGGTGCAAGTGCATCTTAGACAGGTGCAGCCCTGGCAGGTGCAGTTGGAGCAGGCGCAGCTTACTGTATTCAGCTTGGGACTGTAGCAATAGCTTGCCTGTGCAAGCTGAGCACCCGGGAAGGCAATAAGCTCTGGAGTCCATTTCTCCATGTAATATATATATTTGAACATGGAACCTTTCTGGGGACTTGTTGATATCAACTTACGTCTCATCAGAAGTGAAGTCAGGGCTAGGGTTGTTGACACATAGTTGGACAGAGGACAGGCGACAGTCATGGATAAACAAAGGGAAGGTGGCATCTGAGGGGTGGGTTGTCCGGACTGGGCAGAGCTGTGCGCTGGAGATTAGGGAAAGCATCTCGCTTGCTTCGGGAGCCCTGGACCATGGCAGCAGCCCAGATGTGATTCTGACCAGCAGGGAAACTGTGGAAGAGGACCAGAGACACGGGTGCTCCCTTGGCAGCATGTGTTCTACCAGCCACCCCCTTAGAAGCACTGGAGGGTCCTCTCTAGTTGATACTTTTTGATGACTAATGGAAAATTTAGGATGCCTTAAACACCATCCGATGGAGAGAGCACAGTGGCAGCGTGTGCCCTGGCCCCTGTTCCGGGAAGGGTCTCACTCGCCTTTTGCTGTGAAGCTAATAGACGGCTTCCTCCGCGTGCCGTTCTGCTCGGCACAAGCCAGAGATTGTTGATCCAAGCTCCGTAAGCCCAAGCGAGGCCCCAGGTACATACTCCGTTCCCTGCAGCCCTGTGCTGGGCTACAGCTGAGCTCAGACGCCTCCACCCAGGGCACAGCACCAGAGAGCGTGGCCTCTTGACAGTTGACATCACCTACCACCTGGGTGGTGATCAGGGCACAGTGGCTACTTGGCTTCTTGTGACACCTCATGGTCTTGGGAGAGCATGGCCCCTATCTGGCCTCTACTCCCCTCCCCTGCACTCCTGCCCACTCAGCTTGTGCTGGTCTCTGCACTGTCTTACACAGGCACCGCCCCTGTTTTCACTGGGCTGAGCAGTGACAAAAAAATCAGTTCCAGGTAAAATCCTGAATCAGAGTCACCACACCTCTTCCCTGTGGTAAACGACATGTGGGAGAAAGTGTGGCTGAAGGTTATAATTTTCTGATAAACCAGAAGCGGAGCGTCATCAGTTTACCCAAGAGAAGTTCGGGCTGATCTCCTGCATCTTCTGCTTCTTCCCCTGAGACTCTCGGAAACCAAGCCAAGTCTCGCTGTGGAGGGTGTCCCCTCTGCTCTGCTAGGTTTAGGTTTTTCATTTAAGCCAAGGAAAGCTGTCTTATTAAGAATCCAGACAGTCTCTCCATGAAAACATGCGTGGGGTTGGCACAGACAGTTTTAAACTGATCCAGAGCTAATTAAAGGAACAGATAAAGGGCTAAGGAGATGGTTCAGCTACACAAGCGTGAAGACCAGAATTTGGATTTCCAGAAATGATGTAAAAGTCAGACAGGCTTGGTAGATGCCTGTAATCTTAGCACCTGGGTTTCCCACCAAAAGCCTCCTACCTAGACTGGATGGCCTTGGTGAGCCTTGGGGGCAGAGCCATCAGACTCAGTGGCCCTGCCTCACAATTAGCGACAGACCCTGCCTCAAAAGACTAAGTGGAGAACAATTGCAGAAGATGCTCTGTGTCGGCTCTGACCTCCATGTGCACTCTCGAGCACATGTGCACATCACACTTGCACACCACACATGCAAAAATGCCAAGCTTTGTGAGGCACTTGGTGATGTTGATCATGCCGATATTTGCTTTTGAGCTTCCTGGTAGCTGAAATGAAAGGGGCAGGGGGGAGGGATTGGATATTAGGTCAGGTGCAAAGAAAAATTATTCTGTAAAGAGTTTTGGGAGAAAACTGTTCTTCCGCAGTTTACACAGATTTGTAAGAACTCTGTGGATACCGTGTTTGCAAGTTTTTCTTTCTTTAGAAAATTAGTGCTCTTGTGTGGATGCTTCACAGCAGCCAGCTAGAAACATCAAAACCTGTGTGTTGAGTGGGATTCCTTCCAGAGTCACACCATGGTTCCAGCATCCTGGCCTGGAGAGCCCCACTGCAGCTAGGAGCACTTATGTCCCAGCTGGTCGTTGTGTGATAGGTGCGGTCCCATACCAGACGTACAGGTCGCTGAGCTGAAGTTCCTCGGTTACCTCCTGGCTCAGCCCAGGAATTGCCATGTTTGTAGATGACAGGCATATTATTCACAGTGGGAACATACAGTGCAAGGCTGGACCATTGACGTGACGGTCCTGCCCATGCGCGTGTTTGTATCCACACTCCTGGTTTCCATGCTTCTGAAGTTACAGCCAGCAGAAGGGAGTGGCCATCCTGCCCCTGTCTCTAAATCTAAAGCCAGCTTGCAGAGAGCTGGGAGGTGGCTGAGGTGGGAGGGGCTACCATGTGATTTATGGGGCTTTTGTTCACAGGGGAAACACCGGTGAGAGACATTTCCTTCAGGGTGCTCCTGGAGCTTGTTTGTAAGAAGACATTTCCTGGTCTGAGGAAATTGGGGGATTGTTATCATTTTTAAAATTTCAGGCAGATTGGTTGAGGCAGTAATTTTGTGATAACGAGATCTGGATGCTAGCCGTTCAGCGTGCTGGGGTTCCTACAGGCTCTCTTTGGGTTCTCTGGATCTAGGTTATGTTGGGTCCCTATGTGCTATCTTTGGGGTGCCTGTAGAGGCTCTGCTATTGCGGAATGTTGAATGGCACACACCTATCCAGGTCCTGACCTCCCCACAGTGTGCATTTGCTGACGGTGGGGAAATGACATCCCTGACAATTGGGTGGTGGGGGCCGCCAGTTACTAGATTTGAAGTTTCTAAACAACCGGACCTCACTGTGAATTGCTGGTTGGGTTCAAGAATCCAGCCTTGCCTGGATTGCTGGGCAGAAAGGTCAGTTTTCCAACTGCCCCCCCTCCTCTGAAGCTTTGTCTACCCGCACCCTTCAGGACCTGCCTGTGTGGGAGCAGACTGCTGGTGTGAGCCTGCGCCCTGGCCCCGTGCTGTCTGTGCTCTGGATGGGAGTGTTCTTTGTATACCAGGCCTCTAATAGTGAATGAAATGCTGGTGTCAGGTAGACCACTACCCCCGCCCCCCTCCCCCGCCGTCTGTTCCTTTCCTATAAGGAACAAGGCTCTACCTGCTGCTGCGGCCTCTCTAGCTGGACCTCTAACTTCTTGCTGGTGTGCTCTGTTGACTCCACTTGCCTCCCTGCCCTCGGAATGGTAGCTCTTCCTGTCCATCACTGTAGATGGAAGTTATCCCCAGCTGAGTCCCAGTGCTTCAAGCCAGCAAGAATGGCTCAATTGTTCCTTTTCCCGAAGCCGCTTGCAGGCTGCCTCAGCCCGGAGTCCCTGTGTAAATATGCAGGGTGGAGCAAGGAGGGGATGTTAGTCTTGTGAGAGCAATTACCATATAGTGCTCCATCCTGGTTAATGATAAAATGAAAGTAAGAGGCTGGACATTCTCCCTGCGGCTGGTGAGTGCAGTCAGGTGCTAGAGTGTCTGGAGAGGACGTGCACATGCAGGGTGGCCATGGCGCACAGACATCCTATCTGGATTTCTGTGGCGGAAATGAAACTCTACTACATCTACTCTGAGTGGTGCTCCTGGCTACACTCTCAGGCTGAGGGTGAGTCCTGGGGTCCTCCGAGGGAGTGGGCACTGTGCAGCTTGGTGCCCCGTGGCTGGGATTCTGTTGATGAGGGAAGTGGTCTCCCCAATCCCTGCTTCCCCCCCCGGATCTGAGGCCACTAGGCTAGGATCTGGGGTGCATGGGTTTTCACCCCATAGCTGTCACTTGATTAGTTTGTGACATCGTAGGCTGGCAAATGTAGGACTCCCTCCGTGTCACCAAGCTGCTTTCCTGACCAGCTCTCGGGGGAGCTACGATACCATGCAGCTTCTGTCACAGTCCAGAAGGGCTCTTCCGTTAGCCTCTAGCAGACAGGGTGGGCATCACTTTATGGTTGGCCCAGTCCCATCATGCCTGTGTGACTTGAGCCTGAGTTCTTTAAAGATTGGCGGGTGGCCATGCCTGGGATTCAGTCGCATTCCCCCTGGCCTGGCATTTGACAAGTTCACCAATGAAACAGTGGAAGAGGTCATTGCCAGAGATGCTGCTGGGGGCCTGAGCGAGTGGGCAGTGTCTCTGTGGAAAGTAAGAGAGAAGGCTCAGCAGAGGTAGCCGCTGCCAATCCTCCAAGCTCTTCTCTGCATCTCGTGGCTCCAGCCACCACTCCTAAGAAGGACACAAGTAGTGTTCAAAATAGTGGCACTCACAGGAGAGACTGGGGGGTAGTGCATATCCCTCTGCCACAGAACACATTGCTCGTGAGTATAAGTGAGGCCACAGAGAGCCATCAGCGATGTGGGGGAGGAAGTGGGGGGCCAGCCAGGACCACTGACTGCAGAAAGAGGGTTTGGAGAGGTGGCAGGGGTGAATGTTCACACTCAGTGCAGTCGCCTGAAAGGACATCCGTGTCAGGCAAGGCTCTGTGACATCCGTGTCAGGCAAGGCTCTGTGACATCCGTGTCAGGCAAGGCTCTGTGGCATCCGTGTCAGGCAAGGCTCTGTGGCATCCGTGTCAGGCAAGGCTCTGTGGCATCCGTGTCAGGCAAGGCTCTGTGGATGGGGCCCATGTGCCATCCAGCTCAGCCGTGAAGTTTCATCTGTTTGTAAAATAGGAGTAACTCTTTCCTTACCGAGGCTGAACCTGGGGATTTGTTGTCTCTGTGGGGAACTCTAGGTGGCTGTTGGGTGAACAAGCCCATGTTTAGACACAGAAATCATAGGTACATAACAGGGACTGTCATGGCCCATGATGTGAGATTGAGATTACCCTGGCAAAGGGGACCATAGTTTTTCCATCAGTAAGGTCTGGGGAAAGTCTCTGGGTGTGATGGGACACCAGAGGTCTAGGGTGTCAAAAGCAGAGACTGGGCCATGGACATGATGTCTACCCATCATGCGCAGATCACAGTGTGCAAACTCCTTCACAGAGCTGTCCTGCTGCTGTGGGACACTCACAGAGGGGCGTGGCTCCCCCAGGGTTCCCGAAGCTTGGCATTTCCTACAGACCCGTGTCTAAGCCAGTGGTTCCCAACCTTCCTAATGCTGCAACCCTTTACTGTGGCTCCTCATTTTGTGACCCCCATCCATACAATTATTTTTGTTGCTACTTCATAACTGTAATTTTGCCACTATTATGAACCATAATGTAAATATCTGTGCTTTCTTTTCATAGGGTTCTTAGGTGACCCCTATGAAACGGTCATTTGACCCCCAAAAGGGTAGTCACCCCTAGGCTGAGAACCATTGGTCTAAGCTGACCAGATGGAGTCAAGGGCACGGGTGGTGGCAACAGAGGCTTTGGAACATGGCCGAGTTCCCTTCTATCTGCATCTGTCACCAGAACGGCCCCAGGAATGCTAGCTAGCATAGGGCACTTTCTACTTGAGCCTGTCTTCTCTTTGTTTTCCTGTAAGGTCCAACTTCCCTTCATGGTTCCCCAGGGTTCCCGTGGCAGTGAAGCCCACAGCAGTGCTGCCTCAGAGCAGGATAGAGGCTGCTCGCCTGCCTTGTACCAGGCTGCCTGGAGTGAAGCGTAAGTCAGAAGCATAACGGGAACCGAACTTGTCTTCCCGCAGCCTGGCAGAGCCCTCCCAAACCATAGGAACTTGGCTCTTCCTCCCAGAGATTTTAAGGAAGGACCGAGGAAGGGACCTACAGCCTGCAGACATTGCCAGCCCACCTGTGGGGCCATCAGCACCCTGCCCCTGCACAGCGCATGTGGTGTTCTCTCTTTGTTGTAGCTGAGGAGAGGTAAGGCCTTTAAAGTAGCGTGTTCACCATGGCCTGATGAGTGTGTCATGGGAAGGCTCCTGATTCCACTCAGGGCTAGAAGAGGGTAGTAAGATGTGTGTGTAAGTGTGTCAGGCTAGCACCAAGTGTCCCGCCCCATTACTACAGAAGCAGTCCCTGCACCACCATAATTGCCCTAATCGAAACAAAGCCAATGTGGGGCAAGGGTCCCCAAATAATATTACATGAGCCTTTTGTGCACCTGGGTGAAGTTCAGATTGCAAGGCAGAGGAAATCACTTTGAGGGTTCAGTGTCTGCACAGCAGGTAGGGGATGCTAGGACAGAGCTTCCCCTACTACTGAGGATGTGGCCATGGCTCTCTAGCATAGGTGGCTGTCCTTGGCTCTGAGAAGTTCACCGTGACTCAGAGCAAATGTGACCGGGTTTGGTAATAGACGTTTGCTGTTTGCCATGTGGGCACAGCAGCTTCTGGGCTCTGTTTGCATTCTTCGTCTACTGTGTTTGTTTTTTCTAATATATGGTGAGAGAATCAACCTCTGTGGAACTAATCCGCCACCATGGAAACATGTACCTACCACGTGTGAAAGCAAAGGAGGGTGGTGGGTGATCACACTGTGCTCTGGTGCTCTGGGTGGAGCCAGGCCCGTTCCCGTAGGCTCCTGGGGTCTATGTGATTCTGTGAAGTGCCTCTCTGTGTGCATATGTGACTCTCTTACCCATAGAAAGACATATCTATGGCAAGAGAGAAACGAGCTGGGACTCCGGTCCTGTCCTCACTCTTACACTATATGCCACTGAGTTTTAGCAACTGAACCTGCGACCCAAACAGTTGTAGCCAGCTGAGCCCGCAGCCTTGTCTTGTGTCTAAAGAGCAGGATGACTTGTGCTGGTGCCAGCCGTGCTGGGGACAGTGGAACTGAGCTCCGCAGGGAGAGTTGTACCTGAGGAAGTCTGGCTTTTCAAGGACAGAAAGTGAAGAGCCAGGTCATACAATGAGCGCTCGACAGAGAACTGATGATGTCGGACAGGAAGTGATGGCCATCCCCTGAAATGCTTACAGCCTGTGCCGTTGTCACGGCCACCGGGAAGGGGCTGTGTTCACACAGGAGGAGAATCTCGAAAAACAAATGGTCTGATGATGCACTCAGACTGAGAACATTGGCATGAGCGTTCTCAGGTCCAAGGAATGGTTTTCTTTGCTCATTCATTCATTTATTCATTCAGTTATCTACCTGAGGACTCTGACCTTACACTTGTGTGTGCCCAGCAGTACCCACTGTGGTGGCATCCAGCCCATAGGGATGGTTTCTTATTGAAGTGTCTTTTGTCTCTCCAATTGCATTTAAAGTGTTTCTCCAAAGGACACCACATTCTCCTCAGAAGACATTTGCCCACCTTTATTGGGGACCATGACTACCCAGGTGCATGTCCAGATGTATATGGCTCCTGACCTACGCAAGGTCAGGGCTGTATCTGAGATGTGCTTGTCCATAGGATGGCTACTGGGGGCTGCTCTCCACTGTGGCTTTCCTGCTGACCTTCTACAAGAACTCACCCCCACCACCCCACCACTGAGAGTCTGGAGTCCTTGAACCCTGGGGCCAATGCTGGAAGCCTGTAGGAGGAGACCACTAGTTGGTTCCTGGCTGCTTAGCCCCACCCAAAATAATCACACAGAAACTCTATTATTTAAATCACTGCATGGCCCATTAGCTCTAGCTTCTTATTGGCTAACTCTTACATACTAATTTAACCCATTTTTATTAATCTGTGTGTTGCCACATGGCTGTGGCTTACTGGCTAAATTCCAGTGTCTGTCTCCGGTGGTGCCATGGCTTCTCTCTGACTCCTCCTCCTTTCTCCCAGCATTCCATTTAGTTTTCCCCACCTAGCTCTGTTCCACCTTTGCCATAGGCTCAAAGCAGTTCTTTATTCATTAACCAATAAAAGCAACACATAGATAGAAGGACCTCTCACACCATTTCCCCTTTTCCATTTAAACAAAAAGGAAGGCTTTAACTTTAACACAGTAAAATTACATATAGCAAAACAGGTATCAAGCAAGAATTACAGTTACAATATTTATATTTACTTTATCTTTTATCATAACTAAGGGAAACTATATCTATTCTTCAACTCCATCAAAGACTCCAGTAGGATATAATTATTACCTAAGTAAACAACTTTGAAAATTTGTAAGCAACTTTCAAAATTCTAGAATTGAAAGAGACATCTCACTGTCTGGACAGTCACCCAAAGTTCTTCTGTACCATTGGGGCATCCATCTTCAGCCTACAGGTCCATAGTATCCAGCAGACTTTTCCATGAAGCAGAAAATTTCAAAGAAAGTTCCGCCTATACTTTCTTCTGTGTCCTACAAAATGTCTAGCAGACTCTCTCATAAAGCATGAACCCAAAGGATCGTCTCACCTTTATGCAAGTTCAGTAGTCATTTCTCTGTGGGTCCTGCATGTCCAGTTCATCAAGCAGTCCAGGCAAGAGCAGTTTCTTGCTCAAATGGCTAACCAACACCATAAGGAGCCTCTTCGATGCCCATCTTCCTCTTGAAGTAATTGGTGCTGCCAGGAGCAGATATATCTCATTGTCATGAAAAGTCCTAAGTTCTTAAAACATTTAAATGCCATATTCTGAAGGTCTCTGAAAGATTTGAAGAATACCTAACTAACTGAAATATATCTATATATCTAGAAAACCTAACATGACTACAATCTTGACTATTATACATGTTTATCTGTTAACCTATATTTCTTAATTATACATTACATTTTTAAATGAACTGCACAAACACAATACCTTAATCAAGGGCAGAAATATGCATATAAAGTATAACAAAATTTACCTTAAATTTATATCAATAAACCAAGATCCATACCAATGCAAATCTCTATAGCATATCCCTTTTTAAATGTAAAGACATGTTTATAGACAATATTTGGGAATATGGGCTCAGTTCTATCCAAACTTCTTTCTGCTGTTTATTGGGTGAAGTAATTTTTTTGAGGAGTGTTCAAGGTAACCTTTCAGAGGGTCTTGGTCCATCAAGCCATACTAGTCTAGAAGGATTCCACAGCCAGTGTACCCTGTGGGAGGCTGAGTGCTGGGCCAAAGGCGGAGCCTGAGGAAGTGACATGGGACATGGCTGCCCAGGAGACCCCCCCATAACCCTTTGTGAAACTGATGTCGAATGTTCTATTTGGAAGGGCACATAGTCCCCCAGGACGTTACAGAGTTGCACCACGTCACGTTGCACCACGTCACATAGTGCTGTAGGCTCTGTTTCGCTGATAGGGTAACCTCTGAAATTTGAGAGCTTAGTGTCAGCTCTGGGTTTTAAAAGTGCTGACAACTGAGCTGCATTTTAGTCCTAGCAAGATAAAAGAGGCTGTTTCCTCTCAACAATCGGTCTGCACCTCGCAGGCCGTGCACCGAGATTAGACCAAGTGCAGGTCTGCCTGCCCACAGCAGCAGCTTCCGCTCTGCTTTACCAGGCACCAAGCCAGGTCCCAGGATGCAGATGAGAAGGGGTGTCTTCGTTGTTCGGAGGAGCCCAGCGCCTGCCTCTCTGGTAAGATGGCAGACATCGTCACATGTTCTGTCTTGGTGGGGGCAATCCTGATCAGGGGAGACCACACTGGAGGATTGTGCTGGCAGAGGCAAGGGGAGGACCCCCTGATGGGCTTGTCAGCCAGGCATCTGAGTGAGGCAGTCACTTGTTAGTGTAGACACAGAGGCAGCAGGCAGCAGTCACAGTGGGGCTGTGGCTCATGGATGAGCCAACCAAACATGACTTCCACACAAGGCCACTGCAGTGCTTTACCCACAGATGGGCTAAGAGATCTTTCAGCAACTGTGCAAAGGACAGAGGAGCCATTGCCTAGGACCCGCCAGGATTCGCTAGTCACAGGCATGAGATGTTCGTATCTGGTGAGTTACACGCTAGCTTCTAGGGAGTTTTTGCTTGTTCATTGATGGAAAGACAAACTTCCCAAGAGAGAAACTAGCTGAGGGTCAAAACCATGGGACTCTGCTGTGCTGGAGAGGGTTGTATTTAGTGCTGAGGAAAGACGGGGTGTGGCAAAGGGGCCGAGGGAAGGAAGAGGGGGTAAGAAGAAACTGTCCTGGGAGGGGAACATAAAGCAAGAATGCACCAGCCGAGAACGAGAACTCAGTCAGCTCAAGGAGTTAGTGCAAGTCTGACGGACATGGTTGAGACCCAGGAAACCCCACAGGGGGGTCAATTCCTGTCGCAGCTAGGGAGAGTGGCAGTGGCCTCTGAGAAAGAAGCAGGGCTGTAAGTACAGCTGGCATGAGGGGACTGCTCAGGGCCTTGCTCCTGGTTCCAGTGACTGGGGACAGATAGCCTCGGACTCACTTCCCCAGCACTGGTTTGTTTTTCTCTTGAATAAGAAAACCTTCGGAGGGCTGGCTTGGAGGTGCACTAAAAGTGGGTCCGGAGATGCCAGATGTGTGTTCTCTGCTGGGTGCGTTTGTCACGTGAGGGTAGACTTGGGCAGGAGCTTCATGACCGCCATGGAGGCCCAAGGGAGCTCTTTCTCACATAAATCTGTCAACTCTGCTTGTTAAAAATATTTGAGGGAGGGAAAATTCTTTTAACATTTTGAAACACTTAAATTCTCCTTTAGACACAGCTGCTTGGGTTGCCCAGTTCTCTGGAAGATAGAGCCCCAGCTACAAAGCAATGGAAGTCTGTGGAGAGGCCACCCCATGCCCCTTAACTTGGGCAGCAGGCAGACCTTACTTTCCCACACACTGCCCTGCTCAGGATGCTCCTGTGGACTCCCCAGGTCACCTGTCGCACACATTTTCCTCTGTTTTATCTTCCTTCCCAACAGTAGCACTGTCCCTGTCTCCCAGGAGTGTCCCTGAGCCTGGGGACCAGTGCTGGCCCGCTGCGAATGATGACCCCTGGTTCCCACACCCAGAAGTGCCATCCTGCTGCCCTCCCCAGTGTAGACAGGCTCACAGAGGCTCAGGGTATTAAACAGCCCGTGAGGGGATATGGCTGGCACCCAGAAGATGGGGGCTTAGGCCGTTGGTGCCAGAGCCTAAACTTTGCTCAAGCACATGTCCATGCGCATGGCGGAAAGCACTGAAAACACAACCCAGAGGAGTCACAGTGGTGTCCAGTGGGAGCTTCGTGCCCACCAGGCACCTTTTCCCTGAGCATCATGGCGGCCGCCTTTCCGTTAGCTTCCGGTCTGTCTGGGGCTCTGTCCTCTTCAAGCTCTAGGTTCCCTTCTGCCTCGTCCCTGTTTGGTCACTGCCTGATGCAAGCTGTGTCCCCCTGGGCCCCTGCGAGGAGTCCCGGCAAGCTTCTGCCACCCTGTTCTTAGTTCTGGCTGTGTTCAGCCACCTATGGCAGCAGCACTCAGTCTAGTGAGCTGTGCAGACAGTTCCAATAGGACATAGAAGTGAACGAGACCCGGCGGGAGAGGGAGACTGTGATGTCCTGTCAGCTGGCCCTGTCCCCTATGCTGGGAGTAAGAAGACTTCAGCTGCTTTCCTGCCCTCCCACCACACTCTGGTGCTGTGTCGTCAGTGCTGGGAATGGGGACCAATGGACAGGCATCCGTCCTGGAAGTGCTGAGGACCGGCCTCCCATGACTGTAGCAGCAAGGATGGTTTTGATGCCCTCTTCCAAGTCTGTACAGCACAGGCTGCAGGGTACTTCACCCGGATCTAAAGAGCATCCTCGCTCCCCACCTCCTACCATGGCCCAGTCACTTGCTTCATCTTTTCCCTCAAGTCACCAGATTCTCTGGTCCCCAGGGTTTTGTTGGGCTTCTCACCCTGAGCACTGCTCTGTAGTGAAGAGGTGGGTAGCGTTAGAAGGAAAACATGTTAGCTTAGAGGGGAGCTAAGGATAAGAATGGGATTTTTGAAAAGTTATTTCTTCTGGGTATGTGAGTGTTTTGCCTGCATGTATGACTGTGCACCACATGCACGCCTGGTGTGTACTGAGGTCAGAAGGGGGCACCGAATCTCCTGGGACTAGAGTTACAGATGGTTGTGAGCTGCTACATGGGTCCTGGAAATCAAACCCAAGTTCTCTTGGAAGAGTAGCCAGGGCTCTTAACTGCTGAGACATCTCTTCAGGCCCAATAAGAATGGAATTTTTATAAACACTGTTGTTCATCTGACTGTGAGGGTTGCTGATGCCAAGGGAGTGGCCCCGGCACCTACACCGCGCGCCCCCCGCCTCCTTTTTCCCCCTATTAGTCCTATTATTATTGTATGCATTCTCTACACTCCTGCCCCCGTCCTTCCACTTCCCTGACCCTTCCGTCTTGTATCCCCTACCCTAGTGCCTTCTCATCTTCCTGCTTCCTTCCCTCTGGCTACCTGGCCCCCTTCCTTTTTGGTATTTCTGTCTCTTACATCCACGCCCACCAACCCTTCATCTCTCACTCCAGCTTCCTGCTCTCCTCTCTCTGGCCCTCCCGCCCCCATCTCCGATGTGCCAGAGCAGTGGGACCAAGCCAGACAGCACCCGTTCCGTGGTGTCCCTCACACACGTGATGAATGTTTTCAGTGTGCACGCAGCGTCCTGTCATCGTCCTTTATCCCCTTCTGCTCCCTGCATCCTCACACCTTCCCCGCCCCCATGGATGCAGATCTGAGTAGCCTCAGGCAGCACTGAATCCAGGCTTCCAGCCACCTGCCCACAATGCCTAACACAGGGCTGTTGTGTTTCTGTCTGCACAGCCCAGCTCCGTTGGGCTGGAATCCTGGGCCTCACCCTCTCATCTGCCACCCCCACGAAACTTCAGCACAGACCTCAGACACACCCAGACAGCTGGGTGGAACTGATCAGCTCTCACCATCCCAGGTATATCCAGCCTGCTATAGGAAGCTGGCCTTGCTGGATCATGACCTGCAGCCTGGGCTACTCCCACAGAGCTGTTCAGTAGCTGGCTGTGTCTTACCCTACTCACTCTGCAACAGCAGCTGTGAGCCCTACAGGACCCCAGAATCCATCATGTCCTGAGCTTCTCAGTGGGGACACCTAGGCAGATCAACTCCCCACTTCTCATCAACCTGGAGCCTGGAATTGCCTTCAGTAGTCTCAGGTGGGTCCTGAGACTGAGATCCCCTGGTCCTTTCGGGGACTTAGAGGACTTCTGTGAACCACCCTGAATCCTGGCACCTCTAATTGCAGGTGAGCTTCAGCTTCCAGACTTGGGATGGAGACGGGTTTAGGGGTACAGAATCTGATAGCACTGTCCGAGGAGTCTTGTCTGACAACGGAGCAGAGGTATCACCCTGGCCCACCCCTGTTGTTCCTGTGGCCACAGCGCCTGGTATGCCAGGAGCATCCTGGAAGATAGACATGGCCACACCCTCTCAGTCCCGGCTCCTGTGGCCTTTTATTTGACTTAAGTCCCACCTGTGTTTGCTTTCCAAGATGCATATCTGCCCACAGCTGCCAACCTCACTGCATCGCCTGGGCTTGCGAGATGCAGCTGTCCACCAGAGATAGCTGCCCTGCCCACAGCATTGGTACTGGGCCAATGACCTCGCCCTTGTCCAACAAAGCTACCACCCCTGAAGCCCAGAGGACGGACATGACCCAGCATCCTGAGCCCACTGGACCCCTGCATTAGGCCTCTTTTAAGCTTAGGGCAAGCAGGATTTTCAAAGCCCACGGTTCCCTGGGGCTCGTCTAGTTTCCCTGGTGGCTCTTCCTGTTTAGCTAATCAATATAGGCATAGGTGGGCTTGCTAATACTGGTGAATCTGCCCTGTGGCCTTCAGGAAGCAGAGTCTGGACTTGGTGGTGCATTTTCCCCAAGGTTCTGGGTGTTTGCAGGCTCAGTCTCAGTCCTGGGGCCTCTCCCTGCTTCCACCCCTGCTATATGTAAATACCACCCCTACACTCATTGATACTGCATTAGCTACTTTCCATGTTGCTGTGAGGAAATGAAATGCCTGACGCAAACGCCTGAAGGAAGGGAGAGTTTGTCTTGGCTCCAGGGTAGTCTGTCTGGGGAGGGCCTGGCAGCGGGATCCTGAGGCAGCTGGTCACTTATATCTGCAGTTGGGAAGCCAAGTGATGAACACTGGTGTTCAGCTCACTTTTCTTTTTTCTTCATCTTGAAACCCCAGCACCTCATATAGGTGGGTCTCCCATGCCAACTAACTCAGTCTAGAAGCTTCCTCACAGACATGTCCTGAGGTTTACCATTTGGAGATTCTAGATCCTGTCGTGTTGATAGTATTAACCACACAGACACTGTAAGACCCACAAATACAAAGTGCCTGTTAGTTAAGGTGAACAGAGAGGGATTTCTTCCTTCTGCTGCTGCTAACCCTGTAACCGAAGGCCTGAAGGCACACCACTGCTCTAGGAAGGAAAAGCTTAAAACCGTTAAAAAAAAAAACAAAACAAAACAAAACAAAACAAAAAAAAACCACTGGAAAGAGGTACACAAAAAATGCAGTAAAACCTAAACCCAACCCAGTGTCATGATTATATTCCAAGGTCAAGGTCTGGAGGCTCAGAATTGGGGACAGTATGAGGAGCCATGGATAGGAATGGGAGGCTGTGAGGATCCCTGGGGAAATAGACTGAAAATGAGGGTTCTTGGGCTCCGGGCCTGATCTGGGAGGTTGCACTGGTGCTTATTTCTAAGCTAAAGTTTGTTTGGAGTCGGACAGGAAGGCTACTGGGGGACAGGTGTATCTCCAGGTGGGCCTTGTGCCTGTGTGCGTTGGGCCTGGCCTTGGTGGTGTTGATGATCCTCAGGCTGCACCACGGTGTAACGTGAGGGCCTGGTTGGTTTCTGTCCTCCCACCAGGTCCCACAGTCATTAGGTCCCAAAGAAAATCACGCAGAGAGTCTGCATTAGATATAAACTGATTGGCCCATTAGCTCAGGCTCTCCCTTCGACGCATTTGGTGCCTCTGACTATGACACAGTTTCCTTGCACTGTCCCACTGTGTGAAAAGCTGGTCTTCTGGGGTTTCCAGCTCCTTCCAGCAAGGGTCACAAAGCGCCTGCCTTCTTTCCTCCCAGAGTTCTGACTTCTGTGCATTAGACTGTTTATCCCTGGTGTGTCTACAGGGTCTAGAGGACGTGGGACCCTGGTGACCTTAGGGAAGGACTGCTCTGCTACCAAGACAGGAGTCTTTGGCGGGACAGAGCAGTCCTGCTGGCCTCACCTGGAGGTCGGGTGCAACTTGGTGGCAGGAGCCCATGTCGTTGGTCACACATGTCCCAGTTCTTTGGGGCTGGACCAGTCCACGTCAATCATTTAAAGTATATGTTTAAAGTATGATACTTCTGGGCTGGAAGATGGGTCAACAGCTAAGATCAGACACTGCTCTCACACATGACTCCAGTTCAGTTTTCAGCAATCCCCACTGGGTGGCTCACCATCACCTGTAACTCCAGCTGTGAGGAATTTAGCACCTCTGGCCTCCTCAGGTACCTGCACACACATGCACATATCCACACAAAGACACACATGCATGCAATAGTGAAAAGTGAAATAAATATTTTTAAAATAGTATATTTAAGTACAATGTGCCAAATATTAAAATTTGGTTGATAATGCTGTTTCCCCGCCTAAATAAGCCATCCCTTCATGGGGGAGACTGGACCACCCTTGTACCAGGGCCCAGAGCTCTCCTCAGCAAAGAGGTGAATTCAGAGCCAATAATTACTTTCCAAACTTCAACTCAGTGGTTCTCAACCAGCGGGCTGTGGCCCCTCTGGGGGTTGCATGTCAGATAGCCTGCCTATCAGATATTTACATGGCGATTTGTGACAGTGTAAAATTACAGCTATGAAGTAGCAATGAAACTAATTTTATGGTTGGGTTCAGCACAACATGAGGGGCTGTGTTAAAGTGTAGTAAGAGGCACAGGCCTGCTTTTGGTCCCAGCGGCCACCCGGCTCCCGCCGCCCAGTGCCTGGCTAGCTTATACCCGAAATAATTACACAGAAACTGTATTCATTGAAATACTGCCTGGCCCATTAGCTCTAGCCTCTTATTGGCTAACTCTCACATATTTGTTTAACCCATTTCTAATAATCTGTGTGTCGCCACTAGTCGTGGCTTACCGGGAAAGATTCAGCGTCTCTGACCTAGGAGCTTCATGGCGGGCAGCTCTCTCTGGCTCTAAGCGTTGCAGCATGAGGAAGGGTGAGAACCACTGCGCATGAACAGTGAAGTCAGAGTCTCAGGAAGGCGGAGTCTCCCGCCCTCAGGGTCTCCTGCAACTGACTTCTCCCTGATCCTTCAGTTCCTGAAGGACCTGGGCTTTGGCTTGCCACTGTTCCCCTAAGGTAGAGTCAGGCAGAGCCCTGTCAGATACCTTTGTGTGTGTGCTTGTGTGTGTGTGTGCGCATGCACATGTTCGTATACATGTGTTTGCATGTGTATGTATGCATGTGTGTGTGCACACTCATGTGTGTATGCATGCGTGTGTGCATGTGTGAGTTTATGCATGTGTGTTCAGGTGATGTGTGATTCCCCTTCCATTCTGAGCTAGTGTGGGATTACTTTATTGAAATTGACTACATGCATGTGTGCACATGTATATGTATTCATGTGTGTTCATACGTGTGTATGCATGTGTGTGCACATGTGTTTATGCATGTGTGTGCATGTGTATGCGTGCAACTGAATATGGAACATGGAGGACTCCTACACTCAGCCAGGCAAGGACTCTTAAACTCCCTCTCAGCCCTCAAATTACCTTTGTTACAGGTAGAAAGGGCCTTACCTGTCAGCAAAACCACTTCACCCAGCATACTGAATGATGTGTGTATCTTAAGCAGACAGCTCCCTTGCAGAGTTTTTGGCCCTGATGGCAAAACACTGGGCCTCTGAAGGATGGGAAGTGTGGGCCCCAGGCTCACACCGCTAGCCTGTGAGTGTGTGTGTCCTCTTGGCGCATCTGATGGGAAAAACGATATGAAATGACAGCTGTCTTGCTACCCTAGTCTTTGGGAAATGTGGCAAACTCCTCCGTCTGCCAGGGGCCTGCAGCTCACTGACTCCTGGCCGTAGCTCAGCTGTACACTCCTGAGTTACTCCCTGTAACTATTTCAGCTGCTTCCCAGGCTGTGACCCTCCAAGGGTGGGCCTCGTGATTCAGCTGTCTGCCTGAGTCTGAAAGCAGTCACAGACTAAGTAAGGCACTGTCCTCACAGTCTATTCTGTCTTCCTGCAGGGTATCAGTAGGGCTACCCAGTCACCCAGACCTAGGGTCTGGCCCTGGAGGCTGTCCAAGAAATTCTTCCTTGCCTTTGACCTTGCCCCTTGTCCCCAGTCTTGAATAAGGCTATTTGGAGCATGTTCCTGAACACACACGTGATAAGGAGCACACTTTCTCTTCACCATGCTCGTTTTGTTTGGGGACAAAGCCAGGGCGTCACACATCATGGTGTGATGGAGGATGCTGTGGGGCTGTCACAAAGCACTGTGTGGAAGAGTGTAGGAGCATGTGGCTGGCACGTGATTGCTGGCACGAGGCAAGGCCCAGCCACCAGCTTCCTGGGAATCATGTCATACCCAGGCCTCTAAGGACCACGGGAAAGCATGGTGGAAGCTACCAGAGACATGTCTGCACAGTGGTTCTGAGCTTCCTGCTCCTACTCCCCTCTATGGCCTGGACAGTGTATGTTACCTATCTGCCACACAGTACGCTCTGGGTGCAGTGACCTGTCTGTCATCCAGTGTGCTGTGGGTGCAGTGACCTGTCATCTGGGTACACTGGGTCCAAAGCAGAGACAAGATGCGACCAGATCTTAGCCACACGGCTCTCGGTCGCTCACACGTACACTCCACACCCTCATGGCATACTAGCACAGTGGAACACAGGTAGAAAAGTATAGGGAGTTCTTGGATCCACACAAGGAGTAGGCTAGGAGGGCAGGAGGGGAGCTGCCCTCGGGAAAGGTGACCTTGGAGAAATCGCGTGGATAAGGCTGCTGGACAGGTGCAGGGTCAAAATGTGCTCTCTAAGTGTTTCCTTTCAGCCTTCTTGAAATGTGGCCGTCCTTGGGAAGACAGCATGCACTCAGAGGAGCTTTGTCCTTGTCTGAAAATCCGCTTTCTGTAAACCTGAAACTTGAGCATCTCAGTCCGTTTTTGTCCCTAGGGCCTGCATGGCAGTAGGCACAGGAGCACTCTGTAAAGGAATGCACAGCCCCTTTCCCAGTGGCCTCTTTCCCAAACCCCATTGGCTCCTTAGGCCACATTCATTGAAAGCATTGCTACTTCCCATGAATGCTACTGTGGCTGTGGGCTGTGCTTTACTACAGACACAGAATGAATTAGGATCTCCCCTACTGTTCCAGGCTGGTCTCTGTACTCCTGCATTAGGGGTCTCCACTAAATGTCTCAACTCACTTCCAATACTTCCCAGACTTTGGGCTTCGCCATGAATCTGCTGCAGGCTGGGCTACATGTGTATCTCAGGCGTTGTCTGCAAAAAAAGACCAGGAAAGTGGCCTTAGCATTGTAGGATGCCACTTTTTTGTCATATTGAAAGTGAGCTATGGTTTTAGGGAGGGTGGGCACTGCTCCAGTCAGATGATAGCTGGTGGCTCTTGGGTCAGACTTCCTGCAGTGAGCTGGAATGGTAAGGACGTGTGAGAAAGGCAAGTGTAGTGATGGAGTCATTCTCCCAGAAAGAGAAAGAAATCGTGAAGAGGTCAGAGCGACAAGAACATCTTGAAGCCTGGACACAAGACAGCGGCCAGCCCCTCTCCTTCTGTCTCACAGTTTACACAGTAGGCCTCAGTGGGGTGTCCATCCCTCTCACGCATTCTTTGATGAACCGATGAGAACCTGCCATGTGCCCTGCAGACCTCTGGTCATTGTGCACACTTAAATTGTGACAAGCATGGGGTTGGGGACTCAGAGAGCTTGGGAGAGAAGAGCAGGCAAGAAGAAGGAACTTGCCAGCTCCATGGGTCTTGCTTCTGTCCCCAGGCACCTCCCTCTGTCACATGGCCCCTTCTCAGCAGAGGACAGTCCTGGACTTCCTCCTGTCTCTGGGCTTTACTAATCACTCTCTATGTAAGCAGCCTGTTTCTCAGAACTACAGTTTTGCTTTCACTCCGTCTGTGTCCACTGCCGTGTGGGTACCTGAAGTTACCCGGTGCCTTCACTGTCCTTGGGCTAAAGCACAGTAGGGGACCATGGACCTTCAGCAGCCTCAATAGGGGTGGACCTTGACAGCCCTGAATGTGTCTCCACAAAGTAGGTACTTGGGGTGGGGTGTACTCTCGTCTGCCTTGAGTTTGGGGGAACTGGAAGCTGGACATGGGAAAAGGTGGTTGCTTACCCACTATGTCAGGAATCATGCCTTGATCTGCTCTGGTGGCCCCAGCAATTGTCCTGTCCCCGTGGGCTGATGAGGGTTGTTCCACCAGGATGCAGATGATGTCAGAGGCTGAGAAAAACAAGGAGACTGACGCAAGAGGATTCACCTGGCAGGTGACACCCAGCAAGGACAGGGTCAGAACAAAGGGAAGGATGAGGGTGGGTCCCAGACTACGAGCCTGGCACATCTATTTACATTGTGGCATCAAGCCTCTGGTGGCATGGCCGCCTGAGTTCAGACAAGGTTGGCCTGAGGTATGTTTCATTCTGTTGGTAGCAGACAGGAGCAAGCCTTGTCAGGACAAGCTCCCGGGTCATGTGCCCAGCCACCAGAATCCCAGTGCAAAGGCAAGGGTGCTCAGGGGAAGGAGACAATTCATTAGGTGTAGATACCACTGGGGACCCAACAGTGGTGAGAGGCATGAAGAAGCTAGAGCAGCTGAGGGACTTTTGACCCTGGTGGGGACAGAGAGGAGCAGGCTCCGGGGCAAGTGTGAGATCCAAGGTCTCACATCTTCGCTCATCACCACCTGGTGGCTGCAGCCACAGGGCAGGAGTGGTGACTACTGTCCAGGAAGATGGAGCCTTGCAAAGTACTGCAAGAGCCTTCTCATCATCTTACCAGTCTTAGCACCGGGGAAACTGAGGCCGCAGGGGGTGTAAACAATGAGCCCAAGCTCCCGGCAAGCTACAGTTGAGCCTGGAGCCTGGGAGACCCCACTTCTGAGCCCTTCCCTCCACTACCACAATGTCTACCCTCTGAAGAATGGAGGAGCCTGAGGGTTACATCAGAGAGACAGTCACCCTGGGCAGGGGGCATACCTTGTACCCAAAGGCTGTCTGAATGGACAGGACCTGACTATGCTTGGAACTCTAGCGGTTAAGAACCTACTCCCCCAGACTATGTGGATGGATAGGACCTGGCTGAGCTGGGGCCTCTATGGCTTAGGTCCCTGTGGATGGAACCTGACTGAGGTAGGGCCCCTGCAGGGAGGGTCCAGACAAACAACAAGCCGCCTGGCTCTGCAGCCAGCAGGACTCAGCCACTGCCAGGCTCTCAACAGTTAATCATCTGCAGCAGGATCAGTGAGCTGATTCTAGCTCCTTAATCAGGACATCGAATCCAAATCTGAGATCCTGCAAGGAGCAGGAGCAACAGCCGCAGCCCGTGGCACTCAGAGGCCAGCACTGCGCAGCATAGCCAGGGAGGCAGTGTCCCCGCTCGGCAGCCTAAGATGGAGCTCCACTGGCTTCCTTTGTGCGCCCTAGGCGGGCTTGCCAGCAAACAGGTCGCCAGCTCCTGACCAGTGGTGAGGGCGACAGCATGACTTTGAGCCTCATCTCCCTGCTGTCCCAGGACGTCACAGCCCTGTGGCTCCTGCTGAAGACAAGTGCAGGTGTGTCTGTGTGCTGCGTCCCGGTTTTCCTAGGAAGGAGCGAGTTTGCTATGAATGTGTTGTAAGAGGAGGGGGTGGGGCAGAGTGAGTACGTGTGTGGTAATCGAGTGGGGGACAAGATCAGCTGGGGTGGTTCTGGTGCTGGGGGCCTATTGTTGGCTGAAGACTCTTTTACGCTTGTGGCTCATACAGCTGGGTGCAGATGGGGGTGGGGCATGGACCGGCTAGGTTATAGAGAAAACACACCCTTCCTGGAGGGTGGGGGGCATGATGCCCTGCTCTCAGACCCTGCCTGAGCGTCCCTTAAGGACAGCAGCATTTCCATCTGCTTCTAGAGGAAGGGTGGCTGCACGCCCTCTTGGAAGGCTGGGAACAAATGATCTCCTTTGTTCAGGATTTTTCATGGGCATGCCGGCTGGCAACTGAAAGGTCCCTTCAGAGCCGGTGGCATAGCTTTGGTTTCCTCCTAGCAGGAATACCTGGTAAGTATTAGCCCCATAGCTGCCCATTTGATGCCAGAGCCTGGGGAGAGCAGGATATAGGACTAGATGGCCATGGCCTTCCGGCAGTGAACTGGCTCTTTCCTGGGGGCTTCTGTAGTCTCATTTAGACCTGGTTCTGCCTCTGTGGGAGGGCAGGTGCTGTGGGCTGGTACCAGTGGCCTGGCTGGGCTTTGACACTAAAAGAATGGGGCCCCAGGGAAGGGGGCAGAGTCATCCCAGGAAAAAAAGAGAACAAGGGACCCGGCAGAAAGGAAGCGGCTTGGAGTTCCTTCGTTATTTCTGAGAGGAAGGGCACTCCTTTTGAAGTATTTTGTCATAATTACATTTCCTGCTGGCATTTCTGCGAAGCACTGATGAATGACCCATAAAAGATTTTTGTGACCGCTAGTGAATCAGCCCTCAGCTCTGTGACAACAAATAAATATGGATTTTTCCAGTGAAGCCACTGGGGACAGTGCATGGCCCAGAGAGGATTCCCCAGCGTGGCAGAGGCAAGGGTCCACACACACAGTTGACGCTTGCCTGTGTCTTAGCCAGGTAGAGTTCTGAATTCTTACATTCTTGGCGCATTCACCCAGTGTGCTGTGTTTTAAGCTATCGACCACTCAGAAGTCTTCCCTGGGGGCGTTTAGTAAGGCTAGGATGCCTGTCTCTGGCTTCCAGGAACGATTCCTCAGATTTCTGGATAAACAGCTAGTGCTTCTCATGAGTGGAGCCGGCCGCAGGCTTCGCAGCGGCAGACAGCTTCCCTAAGCGGACACGCCCCTGTGGGCACCCAGAAGCCATTTTCTGGGACATCTCGTGCTCATGAGTGCCTGTGCACTCGGTGGGTTTAGGTGGACCAAGAACTCGGCCCCTGAGCCAGGGTGGGAGACCTTGAGGTTATCATGGCTGGTGGAGAATGGGAATTCGTGTTTGAGCCCACATGTGCAGCCCATGCCTCTCTATAATCCATGAGATCCACAGGTGTGTGTGACCCCACCAGCCCCAACCCCCACACCTCTCTGCCACTCTCACTGAGTCTGTCTCTCTCGGGGTATCTCTCTGTCGCTATCTCACTTTCCAGCTTGGTGTCTCTGCCGTGCTCTGGTGACTCTGACTGACTAGACTGATTTTGTTTGTCATCTCTGAGTCCCCACTGGCCCTCCCCTGTCACCTCAGCCATCCCCTGTGCGTGCCCATGGTCTGCTGCAGGGACAGCTCTTGTCTCTTTGCCTTGGTGAGGTCAACCTCCTCAGTGTATTGTTTTGTGTGTTGTCTCTGGTGAAGGTTGACATAATTGTGTTTTTAGATTTGTAGAAGCCTTAGCTCTTCATAGGAGATAAAAGTTCCTCTGTGCATTTAGGGGAGGAGCACGGAATCTGTCCCATCCCAGGAGGCTCTTAGCACCAGGCCATGGGGAACCCAATGTCCGTGGGAACACAACATTGCCTTCTGTCTGGGGAACAGGGCTTGTGGCGTGGGGCTCTTGGCATTGCCCTCTCAGAGAGGTTCTGAGCGATCCTGTCTACAAGTCATTATTTTAGAATGGGTGCAAAGGGAGCGAGGTCCCCGCGCACCTGCCCGTCACTCAGCCATAGTCTTGGACTAGGCTGGACTGATCCCATCTGCATCAGCACTGAAAACCCACTGCGTGGCTACCAGGGCGTAGTTAGCCATTGAGGTGCCCTGTGGGCCCCTGGCCAGGCTCTGACACACTGAAGATCTTCCCCACCACACTTCACCTGCCGGCCTCACCGTGCCAGGCCCAGTCCAGTTGCTCCTTCAGAGATATGTTCCAAGACTTCCCTTGCTGTCCTGAGCCCAGACGTGGGCATGGCCAGACAGCCATGACTCTTGGACTGGGGAGTTTGGAAACGCGGCATCTGGAAGCCAGTTCTTCTGCTTTGCCCTGCAAGGGTCAACATGAGGTCTCCTGGATGGGTAAGGGCGGGAAGCAGAGGCTGGAGCTTCCCTCTAGCAGTAAGCAGCTCTGCCTTCTTTGGATGGGGAACCATCTTGAAGGCACCCCTTAAACCTGGTTTGTGGGCTTGGTTCTGGAGCACTGATAACACAGTGGAAGTCATTCAGAGGATGGTCATACCCCCTGCTGCCCACTGACTCTGTGTCTCATGGCAGCACACCCAGTACTGGTCCCTCTGGGCTCTCTCATCAAGGATATACAGGAAAGGTCAGAGTGCTCCAAGAACCAGCAAAAATTGTCCTTCTAATATTATCACTGCCTGGGCTCTGCTTCATCTCTGGCATCCTGGAGGGAAAATCCAAGGAGAGGCTGGTAGAGTACAGGTGTCACTGCCTTGTGGTGACATTGGTCAAGGGCATAACCTAGGTGATCCCCTCTCCTCAGCTTCCTGTGTACCCACCCACTCTCTGGCTCACATCCTACCGTCAAGGAGTCCCTGAGACCGCAACTGCAGGTACCACCCTGGTGTTTTTAGCTTTGGCTCTTGTCAGTCACAGCGGACCAAGGGCAAGATGGCAGGTACTGTGTACCTGGCAATGTCTTCATAGAGCAAGGGTATCGCTGTCAGGAGCCTGAGCAGTGCCCACAGGCTGTGCTCGCCAGACAGCAGCCTCCTGCCCGCTAGGGGAGAATTCTCATCCCTGTTTTTGTATCAGGAAGCCAGAAGGGAAAAGCAGCATGCCCACAGTGGTAGCTCAGACACACGTGGTAGGTAAGGCTAGTGCCTAGAGTGCATCCCCCCTCCTGCAGGCTGGCTCAGTGTCCCCTGCACTGTGGCTGGAGCATCTGGGTCAATATTGCATGGCAGTGATGGCACCAAGGTACCACAGTCAAACCCTGAGCATCATCAGCAGGTGCCTCTTGGACTCCGTGTTTGTGGGGTCTTTAGGACAGCATAGAGGATTTGTGGGGAAAACGGAAGGCTTCCCCGCTGGTGGGAATGCAGAGGGTGAGCCTCAGAGAAAACACTAGAAACAGAACTACAATGTGATCCAGCTGTGCCACCAGCAGGTTTACACCCACGTCCTCTGCTCAGTGGGATGTCACAACAGCCACGGTGGATCAGCCTTGGTGTCATCTGTGGGTGATGGATGCAAAGAAGTGGTTCATAGACACAGGGGATACAACTTGGCCATAAAAATGACACCCTGTCGTTTGAGCAGCCTCGATGAGCTAGAGAGCCCTGAGGAAAGTAAAGAAAGCCAGCAGAGAACTGGCTGCCGCTGCAGAATATTCTGCCTAACTAGGAAAGACGTTCATGCGGCATTTGTTTAACTATGTAAAGCTGTGTTGCATTTGCATTAATTAAATAAAAATAACCTGGGCTCAGAGAGGCAGGATTAGCAACTAGTTGACAGAAAGTAGCGGGGAGGAGCATAGCATGGGTTTCCTAATTGGGGTGGTGTGGAAGGAGAGAGGTTTCCAGGGTGCCAGCAAACAGAGAATATAGCCAGTTGCTACTCTTAATTCTCTGAGTTCGCAGGTTTTCACCCTAGTCTTTGAGTCTCATTTTATTAGAATGACAGAGATATAGTTAAAGCTGCCTTTAGCAGCAGCAACAGAGCCATTGTCTGGGGAACAGACACCCCCCCCCCAGGCTCTGGCCTGAACAGCCCGGCCGCTAGTCATTTAAAGTACATGACATAGAGACTTAGTTCTGAATGCTCAGCCTTATTTTATGCCTGTCCCACTAGCTCTTATAAGTTAATTTAACCTGTTTCTCTTCATCTGTGTTTTATTCTGTATGTCCTACTTTCCTCCATGTTTGGCTGACTGACCCCAGGTCTCTCTCTCTCTCTCTCCCACCCTCCCTCATTCTCTCCTCTCTCAAGCCTAGATTCCTCCTCCTACTAATTCTGTCTGCCCTCCAGCCCCACCTAGCCCTCTCCTGCCTAGCTATTGGCTGTTCAGCTTTTTACTAGACCCATCAGGTGCCTTAGGCAGACAAGGTGAAACAAACACATCTTTACATAGTTAAACAAATGCAGCATAAACAAAAGCAACACACCTTTACATAGTTAATGTCCTAAAAATAAACACATGTAACACTTCTTTATATAATTAAAGTAATATTCTGAAACATAAACAAATGTAACACATCTTTACATAGTTAAAGTCATATTCCACAGCATGCTACTGCGTGTCCTGACCTGCTCTGTGTGAGCGGTCCTGTGCAGGAGAGAGAAAGGCGGGGCTCAGGCATTCCTCATGGACCCTGGGGTCTCTCAGACCCATGCCTCAGCGGGGGTGCAACCACCTCAACTTCTCCATCATCACAGCCAGACAGTGGCCCCTGGACACTGGCTTAGACCTGTTTGTGCTCTCAGAACTTAATGAGAATTTTGGGTGGTATGCTGGGGAGCTGAGGCGTGCTGGTTACGGTTGAGGTTGGGGTTAGGAGTTCCAAGTCCCAGTTACACAGAATGGCCTGACCGAAGCTCTGCATGGTCATACCAGTTCACACCACCCTGGTGGGGATTTCCTGAGGGAGTCTGGACTCTTCCGGTCACACAGCCACACATGCTGCTAAGGTAATGGAGCGATGCCGGAAATTATCTCGTGGTGTGAGCGTGCATCATGTTGTACACCTCAGCCACACATGGTGTCTGTTTGTCTATGTACCTCAGTGGAGCTGGGTTTGACAGCATAGGTCACCAGGAGATCCCCACTGAAGGATGCCCAGGGTAGAGCTGCGTCCTTGGGTTGTGAGGTAAAAGGCTGCTTGGTTCCTTATGCTGTCTCCTAGGCATCTGTGTTCATCAGAATCCCCATGCTTCCCAAGTTCTTCTCCGGTCCCCCTCTGTCCCCTGGCTGGAGAGGCTCATGTGTCAGCCTAAGGAAGTCACCAGTGGTCGGGGCAGTATGCTCCTGCCATGCATATGGTCAGCTCCCTCTTCAGCCCAAGTTCTTAAGCCTGCCGTGGTTCAGGCCAGGTCCTGGAGTGGGGCTGAGTTGTAAACCGGCGCCGCCCCGGCGGTCTCAAGCTCTTCGTGGCCTGTGCCCAGAATTTACTGATCAGTGTCTGCAATGGAGATGAGGCCCCATTTCCTGGTCCTGTAACCATGCTCCACGGGTCAGTAACTGTGTCTGCATAATGCCTGCCCAGGGGCACCTGACACAGGTAAACAGAAGCAGGTGGGCCTCAGCCCGCACCCTCCAGTGACTCCAGGTCAGGTTGGCGTGGTCATCAGAGCTCCAGCAGGCTGCTGACCTCCAGCTGTCCTGAGATATGGCAGCTGAGGCATCCCATCCAGCGGGGTGGGGCCGGCCAGAATGAGCCCTCAGCTGCCATCAGGGCCACATGGGCTTTAAGAGGCCATGGAGAAAAACTTAGGGCTGCAAGAAAGAAAGATGGACTGAAAGAGATTGGCATGTCATAGGCTCCACTTGGGGGCGCAGGGAAGGCCTCAAACACAAAGACCCCTGTGTCTGTGCCCGACGCTGTTCAAGGAGCACACACAGCTCACTCTCATCCACTCGCCTGATCAACTGTCCCTTCTTCAGGGAACATCCTGAGGAGCTGGGTCCAGTGCCTTCTCAGAACCCAGGGCCGCAGGGTAGACCCAGATCTACCGTTGGTGGAGGCGGCAACTGAAGCTGGGGAGGGCATGGGACAGGTAGCTGCCTCCTCCCCCCAGGCCATAACCGTGAGCTATGACCTGTGTTGACAGAGCCATGCAGGTAAGCAGTCCTGTGAAGAAAAAGTGAGGCAAGGTTGGGGTGTCCATCATAGTAGCTGTGTGTCCCCCAGACCTGTGCTTCAGTGGGGTGCGGACACCTCAACTTCTCCACCGTCACTTCCAGATTCTCAGACACAGAGTTAGACCCCTTTGTGCTCTTAAAACTTAATGAGAATTGCAAAAAGCTTGATGTCAAAGATTTGCCAGAGATTTTAAAATACTAACTCACTTAAGGAAAACAAAACCAAAAAAAAAGGCAAGCCCATTGTGAAGAGGCCTGGGTTCCATCTCGTTCTGATAACCCTCACTTACGACCTAGTGAACTTGCCTGGTCCTGGGGCTGCTGGGCTCTGGCAGATGCAGTGCCCACTGTATCTGAGCTTGGGCACACCAAGCTTAGAGAAGAACTGGAAAGGCAAGTGACCTCAATGTCACTATGAAGACGGTTGGGTTTCCCGGATCCCTGAAGAGCCCTTGAATGTAATGAAATGTGTTTTTTCTTTAAAAAACCAAGGACAAATGTCCACAGTGCCAGCCTTTCTGATTGGACCTGCTCCCTAGAACAGTGCACGTGGCCTTGCCTCCTCCTAGCACTGCAGAGAGGGGGGCCTCTTCAAAGCCGCCTTTGGGCTCCTGGTGCTCAGATGCTGGGAAAGGCTACCAGCACCCAGGTGGTAGCCCCTGTGACAAAAGCCAAACCCCTTGATACTCAGAAAGGACCAGGAGCATCAGGACGCTAGTTACACAGCAGAAGCCTTCACAGGTCCAAGACCCACTTTTCTCCCTATGAGAACCTTGAACACTTCTGACCTCTGGCCTTTGAGGATGGCTCCACACATCATTTCCATGTCTCCTCCTCACCGTGTACCACTGCCGAGAACGCTTCTGAGTCAGTGGGTTGAAGTGGGGCTGGTCCCGTGAAAGTAGATGTGATGTCTTCCAGAGCACAGAAGTGGCCTCCTCCTACTGGAAGGGCCTGTGCCAAGCCTAGGGTCCTCCATGGTGCCAAACCTCCCACAAATGGTGCTTCTCCACCGCATTCCATAGCGAGTGGCTGCTGTACATGACTGCATGGGACACTGGGCCTCGGTGACACCATGCCTTCTAGGGGTGATTTGAGGTGATCATGTGCCATCCAGGAAGGTTACAGTTTAACAGAATTCTGTGTGGCGCTCACGCTGTGGAGTGGTTCAGGAAAGTCCTGCTGCTTGGTGGGATGGAAGGTGCCACAGTGGCTCTGAAGCCTGAGCATCAAAAGAATCTTCCCAGCGGCCAGAGACCACAGGCCAGGAACCAAGCACGAGCACGGGCAGGCTGGGAAGGATGGACGGCCATGCTGACTTGACTTTCCAGTTCCTTCCCTGACCCTGGGCCTGACTATCTCGTGAAGGTTAGCCCCGTGTGCACCTCTCTAGCTTGAGTGGGGGTGTTGGTCTCTCCATTAGGTCAGACACACTGGCCCCACCCCCAAATGCATACACAGCAAGTGTGTTGTAAAGGAAACTCCCGCTATCTCACACTCCGCCCCAGCGGGCTGTGTGGCTCCCACCCTATATCATAGCAGGGATAGTACACCTCCGTCTTTGCATGTTTCCATCCTCTGCATCAGGATGGCTGGGTCTGGACTGAATGCCAGTGTCTTCTCTCCTTAAACCACTCAGGAATTACCCGCCGGCCAGTAAACGCTTTGATGATTTCCCTTGGGGGACCATTCAGAACTGGGCTGAGGCAGTGTGACAGCTGTCACAACTGTCACAGGGCATTCGACAAGTGCAGTGTTTGAGGCTTGGCGACAGCTTGGGAGAGCGGCAGTTGGTGTGGGCTCCGCCAGATGGGAATGGTGTCATCCATTACAGGACCTGATCCCTCCTTCTCCGACTCTTCTCCAGCATCAGGCATCCTCTAGTAGTTCCAAACCCTGGGCCCATCTGAGACTGAAGACTCCAGAGACTGAAGGTGGCCAAGCCACCCCCGGGGAGGCAGAGGACATGGCCTTCCTCTTCACCTGATTGTTTTACCAGCACTAGAGTGATAGCAAACCCCCACAACACATGTGGAGAGGTAGGTGGTCCCGGGCAATACTACCGTAGACGTGGACCAGGGCAGAGGCAGGTGTTCATCCAGCATGTCAGTAATAAGTAAATATCTGCTACCACCAGATGTGCAGGTCACCACCTCTGCTCCCCCTGAAGGGAGAGGCCACGCTAGTCCAAGTTTTTGGTTTTGTTTTTGAGACTGCCTCTGAGAGTCAAGAAGTTGTCTTAGTTAGGGTTTCTATTGCTGTAATGAAACATTGGGACCAATGGCCAAGGTCACTTAGCTCCTGTCAGTCAAGCCAGAACTCATGTCCAGGACACTTGACTCCTCTTGGTCAGGACAGACAGTCTCGGGAAATCGGGTCCCAAGTGAGAACTGGCCTAGAATGCAACCTCGCAATAAAGTGATTTCTGAGCAGATGTTGGACATAAGCAACTTTTCATGGTGCTATGTGTGAGGACAGTGTGGAGTCTGCCCTAAGCTGAATGATTTCTGCTGCATTCTCACCTGTCTGCCATCCTGGCTCCCTCAGCCATGACCTGAAGTGGAGGCCCCAGCCCCAGCCCCCAGTCCCCATCCTCCACCCTCCACATCCTATCCTCTAGGTTCCATTTGCCACGCCCTGCTCCCATACCCCTCTGCCCTGACCCTGCACACCATTCCCATGCATCTTCACAGCTGTAGATCACAGCTTGGAGACAGCTGCCCTGGTCACTAGACATTCCTGCTTGTGGCAAAGAGCTGATCAAAGATACAAGCATCCCAGATTAGACAGACTTCCTTTACAGATGGTAAAACTTTTTCTCCATCCATTGACTCAAAGACGAAGAGTTCAGGAGAGCCCAGGGAGCTAAGCTGTGCATGTTGCCCCTGAAGAGGACATGGGGAGACACCGAGGGGCTGCTCCCCTCCAAGTTCCCCTTGTCCAACCTTCTCAGCTTCAGAAATGACATCTTTAGCTTCTGCTTCTAAACCCTGCAGCTGGGTTCTCACTTTGGAGTTTCAAGCCGGCCAGCTTCTCTCTACCCTTTCTTGATGTTGCAAGGAGCTGCTTGTTCATCCCAGCCACCCAGAACCGAAATAACCACGCAGAAACTGTATTAATTAAATCACTGCTTGGCCCATTAGCTCTAGCTTCTTATTGGCTAACTCTTACATCTTAATTTAACCCATCTCCATTAATCTGTGTATCACCATGTGGCAGTGGCTTACCAACAAAGTTTCCACATGTCTTACTCTGGCGGAGGATCCATGGCATCTCTCTCCTCTGCCCTTCTTTTTCCCAGTATATTTTTTGGTTTTCCCTGCCTAGCTCTGCTATGTCCTATCAACAGGCCAAGGCAGTTTCTTTATTCATTAACCACTGAAAGCAACACATAGACAGAAGGACCTCCCACACCACCTTGACATTGATCCTGCGATCACATAGGCATCACTATGTGTCTTTGGGCAAGTTGTCTTACTCAAGCAAGGAGTAGCAAGTAAGTAGCCTTACCTCCTAAGTGCCTGTAATGGTTAAATTCATTAACAAGAAAGAGCTCACTGCTATTGCTGCTATGAAGAACAGTTTCCTGTACGAACCAACTGAAGTGTAATTTAATTGCTTGGGACACCGAAGCTCAAGGACCCCCACAGTTCTCTTATGTTTTTTTTTTACTGTGGGAACAGACTTCTGCAGACTTCAGTAAACAATGGCTTTCCTGGTAGATGTAAGAAAGGGGCCGGCTTTATACTTCAGCTTTTCCCTGAGCTGCCCTGGTGGTAGCTTAGTGGGTGTGTCAGTGTGTCCTAGAAGAACTGACTACTTCCTGATAGGGCTGACCTGAGCAGTACTGCCCCCCAACACTGTGTTACTTTAGGGGTCTCTCCCAAGGCTGAGGCCGAAGAGTTGGGGATGGGAAATATGAGCACCCAGGGACTTCTCGGACTGCTCCAGTGGTGCTCGGCGCAGGATGGCTCTGCTTGTGATGTTTATCTTTCCTGAGCATGGCGGAGAGTTCTGTGGGACAGGCAGAGGTGATATTCTATGAACCTGACCCTAGAGATGCCACAATGGGAGCTGGACACTGGAGGGGTGGACACAGAGGTCAAGTGCTGCCAACTTTTATGTAGCAAAGGGGGCTGCCAGTCATGCCTGCCAGCTCCGTCCAGTTGTGGGAGCCGAGATGAGAATGAACAGTGTCCCCTGTGAGAGCAAAGCAAACTGCCCGAGTGCAGTGTTTAAGGAGTGGTTGCGGCTTGGAAACCACCGTGCACAGTGACACCCACACACCAGGGCGTGAATGCTTGGGCAGGTGTTTGCCTGGGCACAGTACAGCCCTTGGAAAGGTGAGAGTTTAACCCCTGACCTTCTGCCACAGGGTTATGCCAACTGTGCGGTGAGCAACACAGCACATGCCGCATGCGTCCATGCGAAGTTGGTGGATTCCCGCCTTGCACTAATGAGCTCCCAAGTTGGTTCCCACACACTGAACTGAAAACTGTGGGCTAGTATTGAAGATACCTGGCGGAGGCAGAGCCGGAGATGACACCCTGGGTGCTGTAATCTTCTGTGCCAGTCCGTAACTGCTACCCACATGGTTTTCAGATGCTCTGGCGTGCGAGCATCCGTGGCTTCTTGCCCGTGCTGGCCTGGTTCCCTGTGGAGTGAGTCTGCCCTCAGGATGCTTCCCTACCAACCCTTGTGGGCCTCAGTTTCAAAGCTTTCGAGAACTTGATTTCTAAGATCAAGGGACAAGGATGGTTAGTGGCACTGGATTCAGTTGCTCTGTTTGTGTGTGTGTGTGTGTGTGTGTGTGTGTGTGTGTGTGTGTGTGTGTGTGTGTGTGATGTAAATAGTTAAAAATTAACAAAATGACTAATGAAAAAAACGGGGACTTAAGAATGTAAGAATTGTCCCAATTCTGGCCAGTAGCTCTTACCACGTGTCGCAGGTCCGCCCTCCGTCCCAGCAAGTGACTGCAATACTGGCCTGCCAGCATTGTGGCTTCTGCCCAGACCTGCATCCTGAGACTGCAGCACATCTGAAGTCTGTCACTTCAAGTGTCACTTTACAGAATTTAAGTTTTATTCTGCCCAGCTGCCTTCCTTGTGTCGCCTTTCTGTGAATACGGCCATGTCTGTGGTTGTAGGCTCTCGGAGGGGTTTGATGGGGCCAATCTCCCACCCGGATGACTGGTGGTGTAATCCCATTTGACCTTCAACCCTGGACTTTGAAAAGAAGCATTATGTTTGATTGACAGTGAGCAAAAGCCCTTGGGGATGGGCTTTTTGTTGGCTATAAATAAAAGGGGATAATTAGCAAATAACAGACTTTACTATGTGACCTTAAGGCGTCTCTCCCTGCAGCAGCCAGCTCAGGGAGTCCTTTCTTCTGCTTTGTCCCCTTGACGGAGTCACCAACAAAGCAAAGACAAGCTTTCTCATCCAAACCCACAGCTCCGACTTCACAGCAGCGCCTTCCCTACACGGGGTGTCCTCCAGTGCCAGGTCTAACCCACCTTGTCCTAAGGTGCTTATTGTCACTGTCCCTTTCTCTGGCCTTGGGTAGCAGAGGCAGGGGTCAGAATGCCCCTCCAGTGGTCGGAACTGAGGCTGTGTAGGAATCTCACCACCTGGCACCCTTAGCAAAGCCTGCTAGAGTGAGGTTTGTAAGGATTTTTGCTTCAGCCGTCTAATTTTGTAGAACAGAAAAATATCTAGAGACCAAAGAATGGCCCTTCCTATGTGGACTCGGATACCCAGAGTCCAGGATCTGGCAGCAGCTTTGTGTGCATTAAACTGAGCAGCTGAAGGCCCTTTGGACCTCAGTCCAAACTGAGCAGGCCTGAGATGGCAACCTTCACGTGTCTCTATAAGGTGATGGCCCCTTCACCCCTAGAAAGGCCATACCAGCGCACCCCACCCAGGCTGTACTTCAAGAGCTGGGACACCTACCTTCTTTCCTTACTTCCTGTGTCCTGACATAGGAATCTGGGGTGTGGGAAGCAGTGCCACGAAGCTGGGGAGGGTTTAGACTCAGGCTGTCTGTTGTCCCTGTGTCCTGAAGCCCTTCCTATCTGCCTCTCTAACTCTGGCAGGGTCATGGCCAGGGTCTCTCAATGCGGGGTGTTGTCTGTACCTCCTTGTGCTCACACAGAGGAGCTCTGTGAAAGTTGGCCTGTCTGGCCTCTGACCCACTAAGGGAGGGGGTGACCTGCTTCCTGCCCAGGTCACCTTCTGGGACTCTGCCTCCTGTTAACCAGTCTCAGCAGGACAATTCGCTATACTTCTCTCACCTCTGGTTTACAAATTAGACTGGCTGAGGAGATTGAAAAAGCTTGCATCTCAAGGCACAGACTCACCCATCCTTCTTCAGTTGCAGAAACATCAAAAAGAATAAAAGATTATAATGCAGGGGAAAACGTCACCAGCCTGCTGAGCTCTAGAGCCTGGGATGGTAAAGACCAAACTCACGTGTTGGCTGTGCAGTGCTTGCGGTCACCTGTAGGGTCCTTATGGGCTTTCCAGTGACCATGCACCACACACACAATATGTAATATTATGTCTGTAATATTATGTCTGTGTACATGTCACATGTGTGTGCGTGTATGTGCGAGGACATGTGCCGATCGGTGCACATGCCTGTGGGAACCAAGGGACCTCAGTTGAAGTGTCTTAGGCTCCAGTACCTTTTGTTGTTTATTTTGAGACAGTCTCTCATTAGCCTGGAATTTGCCAATAGACTAGACTGGCTAGTCAATAAGCCCCAGGACCTGCCTGTCTCTGTCTCCCCAGTGCCAGGATCTCAAGGTCACATCAACAGGCCTGGCTTTTTTCACAGGGGTTCTAGAGATTAAACTCAAATCCTTGCATTTTCAAGGCAAGCACTAAGCAACCAGTCCCAGCTGTGGTGCGAGCTTGAGGAAGGGTGAAGCCCGGGTATCATGGCCTCTTCAGCTATGGGCGTGGTGGGGGCATGTGGTAGCTCATGGGGTGAGGACTAAGGCACTGCTCAGGCAGGCACTGTGGCAGTCAGACCGCCCGCAGGATGGGTACCTCTTGGGGGAGCTGTGCCAAGACCCAGGCTGGATGTGCATTAACAATACACTGAGGCCAGTCCTGGAGAGAGGCGAGCCAGGAGGCCCCTGGGTGACCCCAAGTGGAACTCAGCCATATATAAGCCCTGTCCCTGTCCATGGAAACATCTCTATAAGGTGGTCACAGCATGGAACAGAGCCTGTGAGGTGGGCTGAGTTCACGGCATTGGAGCCTGCCCGTCCGGAAAGGTGTCTCCCAGGGGACAACAACATTTACAAATTCAAGGAATCTAGTTGGGGGATTCTGTTGGAATATCGATCAAGGGCCACGATGCTGGTTTTCGTTTTTGTTTTTGTTTTGTTTTTCCCTTGGGACTAGGTGCAGCCTAGAATTTCAAAAGCCAAGGTCTGTGGTCCTTTTGGTAGAGGTCCCTAGGGTCATGGCAAGGTCTCAGGGAGCTTTGACAGGCTCAGGGATCAACTCATCACTGGTTTGGGAGACCATTGTATGGACCATTCTTGGCTGTGGAGAAATTGCCAGCCTAAGGTGACACCCACAAACTTCCCAGCAGCCCCCAAATTTCTCAGGAGTTCAGGAAGACTCTTGATCACCTTTATTGTTTCTCCTTAAGTCAGAAGTGGGTTTGAGAGCGGTTCTGCTGGGCCTCCTTCCTGCTGCTGTAGTTAATACCCCTAAGAGAAGGAATCCCTGTGTAAAACCCGCACATCACCACCTGAGGAAGACAGCAGGATGAGCCACCCCCAAGAGTCTCACACAAGGTGCTATGTATACAAACCCTACATCATTTCCTCAGAATTTAAAGATATATTTCTTGGTGGGTGGCTCTTTCTGGCCTGTACTCCCCACAAATTAATTCTCATTGCCAAGAAGTCTGAGTGATGTTGGCTTCTGTGTGTTGAGCTCACATGTGAGGCCAAGTGGTGTCTGCAGTGTGATGAACAGAAGCAGTTGTCCCTTGCCCTCTCCTCATGTGGCACTGCTGTGTTCCCTAAGGCTCTGACAAGCATGATACCCCTGGCACCTCTTTTCCCATGACAGTGTGGAGTCCCTGTGTGCTGGTGTCACAAGTTTTACCAGCACATGTTTGAAGTACCAAAGAGTAGTACAGTTAATACCCTCTGACTCCATGTGAACTTCCGGGTTATGGCGTCTCCACAGCCCACTCTCTTGGTCCTCTTGTGACCTGGGTCTTCGTGGGTAGAAGTCACCTTTGACGTCAGCCAGTGATCAATGTGAGTCATGGTCTAACAGACACTAAATGTCTGTCAGGACAGTCAGCACTGTCCTGCCTTGTGCTAAGGACCGCCACCTTTGGCCTGGTGGGTTGGCTTCCCCCAGAGAGTCTGGGTAGTCCTCCTGTCACTGCCATCTTGGGACAGCTGCAGTGCTGTCTGTCTGCACCCATGTTAATCTGTGGCTTACAGTGAACATAGGGCAGGGTCACCAGCATGCAGCCGGGTCTCCGTCCCCAGGATCTTCCGGTGCATGGTAGGACCAAGGGCAGGCACAGGGCCCTGCACAGCTGGCAGTGTGTAGTGGCCGTAGGTCTGTGATGGCAGATGTTCCTGTTAGCCAGCAGCAGGTGAGAGCCCTGAGGTGCCTGCACCTCTGCCAAAGAAGGGGAGGAGGCACTTTGTTTACCTGTGAATCAGGTCTTGCCCTCCTCCCTTGGTGCCTCTCTCTCTTTCTCTCTCTTTCCCTCCCTCCCTCCTTTCCTCCATCACTCCCTCCCTCTATATTCCCCCTCTTCCCTTCTTTCCTCTTTTCTTCTCTGACTCTTAGACACATTTTTAAAGACTAATGGTGAATCACTCAGCACATAGCATTTGTGCGAGAAGCAAAGGCTTACTCTGCTCACTGGAAACAGAAATGCCTTTTTCCAGCCACGTGACCACGGCTCCCTAGGTGTTTGTAGCTTGTGCCAGAGGCTCCTGCGGGAGGGCTATTCCCAGGGCCCCCGTGGGTGGGAGGCCAGGTCTCCTCCCAGTGACAGTGTTCCTGCTCTTCCTGCAGATGAAATCATGCACCAGGACATCGTCCCGCTCTGTGCCGCTGACATCCAGGAGCAGCTGAAGAAGCGCTTTGCCTACCTGTCTGGTGAGTTCTGGAAGCCCGGGCCTGGCCAGGGTTGGAAAAGGGACAGTCTCCAGGGCTACTGCCCACCCTGGATCCACTGGTGCTCCGTTGCTGTCTGTGAAGTGTCTGGCCGTGGGGAGGAGGTGGCAGGGTCACATGAGCACACCCATTTCTGTTCTGTTGTTCACACCACAGTGTCCCAGATTAGGCGAAGTCATCAAGAAAAGAGGTGTATTTAGCTCACAGATTTGAGGGTCCAGGGCTGAGGGATGCATCTGGGGTGATCTTGCGGGCAGAATCCCGGGGCCATGCAAGTTGTCACATGGTATGAGGTGGGGTACATGAACGTATGCAAACATGTTCATGTGTGTCTGTCCTCAAGTCTCTCTTTATAAAGCCACTGGGGGGGGGGCTGGAGAGATGGCTCAGAGGTTAAGAGCACTGGCTGCTCTTCCAGAGGTCTTGAGTTCAATTCCCAGCAACCACATGGTGGCTCACAACCATGTGTAATGAGATCTGGTGCCCTCTTCTGGCTTGCAGGCATACATGGAGGCAGAATGTTGTATATGTAACAAATAAATAAATCTATGTAATCCAATAAGATAATGGAGCACAGCCCTAAACAGAGAACTCTCAACAGAGGAAGCTAAAATGGCTGAAAGACACTTGAAATGTTCAACATCCTTAGTCATCAGAGAAATGCAAATCAAAACAACTCTGAGATTCCATCTTACACCCGTAAGAATGGCCAAGATCAAAAACACTGATGACAACTTATACTGGAGAGGTTGTGGGGAAAAGGGAACACTTCTGCATTGCTGGTGGGAATGCAAGCTGATACAACCCCTATGGATGTCAGTGTGGCGATTTCTCAGAAAATTAGGAAACAAGACCCAATAATACCACTTTTGGGTATATATCCAAAGGATGCTCAATCGTGCCACAAGGACATGTGCTCAACTATGTTCATAGCAGCTTTGTTTGTCATAGCCAGAAACTAGAAACAACCTAAATGCCCCTCGACCAAAGAATGGATAAAAAACATGTGGTACATTTACACAATGGAGTACTACACAGCAGAAAAAAATAATGACAGCTTGAATTTTGCAGGAAAATGGATGGAGCTAGAAAACATTATTTTGAGTGAGGTAACCCAGACACAGAAAGACAATTATCACATGTACTCACTCATATGTGGTTTTTAAACATAAAGCAAAGAAACCCACCCTACAAACCACAATCCCAGAGAACCTAGACAACAATATGGACACTAAGAGAGACTTACATAGATCTAATCTACATGGGAAATAGAAAGTATAAAAAGACAAGATCTCCTAAGTAAATTGGGAGCATAGGGACTTTGGGGGAGGGTTGAAGGAGGGAGGCGGGGAGGGGAGCAGAGAAAAATGTAGAGCTCAATAAATATCATGGAAAAAATAAAAAAATAAAAAATAAATAAAGCCACTAAGACTCAGTCAAGGGTTACCAGCCTAACAGCAAATCCTAGTCACTTCCCAAAGTCCCAAAGTCACTTCCCAAAGGCCCCCTCTATGTCCTACAGTTGGATTATTTCTGCCTCACAGAACATCCCAGACTGAACACAGATTGAGCACAGGAAGATTAAAGAGACACTCTTAAATGTGCCCTGGCTGTCAGGCTGCTGAGCAAGCTGTCAGGATCGTGAGCTGGGTGCTCCTGACCTGGGATTCCTGGAGCTTGGTCCTTCCATGAGAGAGTGGATGCGAGTCCCACTAATCTTGGTGCCTTCTGTGATCAGGGCTGGGGGATCTCTCCCTAGGCACCTTCCTTGGCACTGCCATTGCCTCTTGCTAGGCTCTACTTCAGAAGCAATGGCTTTGAACCTGACCAAGCTGAAAACGGAGGGACATGATTTGTCCCACCTTGTGCAGCGGCTGGTGCACGCCCACCCTTGTGACAACTTTCGTGTCCAAGTTTCAGCCGCTGATGGAAAGAGTGCCCTCCAGTCTAGATGTGTCTGTTGACAAGACCAATTAAGAAAAGGGCCACATACAAGCCTTTCTCCAGATCCCAGATCAGCTCAAGGTGTCTGCTCTAGTAAGTCTGGAACCCCACACCCCTTAGCCACATCAGGAGAAACTGTCCATGTCTGTGGTCTCAGGAGCATCCCACCCCACAGAGCTTCCTCTGATTTTCCTGGTCTGTGGTCAACATGTTCCAGTCACATAGATTCTGGAAGCTCTGAGATGTGGGACAGTTTGTGGGGTATACATCACTGACTAGGAGGAGTCTAGCCATCTGATGTGAAGCAGAAAAGCGAAACCTCCTGAGATGGTCTACTGAGGAGGCAGGCCACAGCTTCCATTGGGAAGGGTCTCCTCAAGGGGAAGGAAAAAGCGGGTCCCCTGAGAGGACAGGAGTGAGAATCACCCTGGAAGTGAAAGCTTCAGAAAAAGCTTGTGAAAAGCCAGTGTCTGCCTCCCCACCCGAGTTCTCACCTCCTTGGCTTCCTCTCCCTTGTCACCACCCTGACACACCTCCAGACTTAGATATATGGATGCCCCACCAGCCTCGGGTCATAGGCCTCAACCTTAACTATGAACTGCCCATATGTCCCCATGTGGGGGTCTAAGGTACTTGAGGGTAAGATCCTGGGAGTCCCATTGCACGCTCACCTCTCCACAGCCTGGGAGCTCCAGGTTACTTAGTCAATGAAATTAAGGCCATGTCTCATCAGCTAAAGCCCCTTGCTGAACCTGGCCTCCTCCGTTGTGGCCTCAGAGACTGGCTCCTGCTTGGAGAGTCTAAGGAGTTGCAATCATCTGCCCAACTGCAAAGGTGCAGGGGCCACTGATGGGGATAAGTGTGTGGGCGTAGGAGTTGACAGCAACCCCTGCCGGGGACCAGGAGGACCAGGAGGAGCAACATTGCTGTAACCCAAGGAGGCCTGGAAGAGCTCCCAGCTCACGTGAGACAGCGCATGGACATGTTTTTGACCCGAGTCTCAGAGGACCCACTGAGCCAAGCTGGCATCTGTGAGCTGATAAATGGTGGTGTCCTTTGTGCCCAAGTGTGGGTGAATCTGCTCTAAATGTTCAAGTATGACACTTGACTGTCTACGACTGTTCTCCAAGCCAGGCCACCTGTATTTCTGTCACTATTAATGGAGACTCACACCCGAGACATTTTGCAGACTTAGGCAGGCACCTGCATCATCCTCTTGTTCCCATGCCCCGTTCACCAGAACACCCAGGTGCCCTACCTGAGGATCTGCATTCTTACTGCACCTGGGCCGCATCCATGCTTCGGAAAACCCCCTGCTCTACTGCCTGTTCATTTCCATCTTCTGGAAGGCACAGCTTCATTCTTAAAACCACCCCGGATTGTCCTCTGATCTACTACGCTGTTTTATGAATATGATGGAAAGACAAAATCATCAGCTAAGAACTTCAGTGCCTACTGGTGTAGGATTCTACACTTTATCCTCTCCTCTGCTATCGATCAAAATTAGGTTGGCAAAGAACTCGTTCTTAGCTGCATGAATCCATGTTCTTCATTACCAAGCAGGCCTTTCACTTGACCCCTTGCTGTGGCCATTCCTCAAAATGGTTGGCACTCTGTAAGCACACTGAAATGAAGATGCATCAACAGACAGATTCACTTAGTGCTGGGGACCATCCAGTCTGGGGAAGGATGCCCTTTCAACCCTCCAGCTGAACGTGCAGAGATTGCTTTGCCTGGCAGAGCAGCTACCTCCTGGCTGGCCCATTGATGCTGGGGTCCCGTGGGCTTCATGGCTTCTGCCCCTCTCTGCTGGTACCTCACTTTCCCAGTATTCACAGCCATGTCTTCCCCATGGGTAGCTTTAATGGCAGAATTGCAGCTGGCCTGAAGTTCTCTCTATGAGGCTGCCCTAGGTCCTGTGCAGTGTTCCAGGGACCTAAAACATCCTCTCCACTTAATGGCTGAGTTTGTGGCAGGCTCCCTCAGGGCATCTCCTCCTTCTGATTCCACAGTCAGCCTGGGGCAGTCTCTGCTCTTGAGAATCACCCTAAAGAGAAACAGAAGTGAACAGCTGCCCGGGAGTCCTGAGTGCTCAGGGAACATCAAGTGGGGATAACCAACGCAGCTCGTAGAAGGCAGAAGAGCAGAATCACTCTCAGTGGCTCCTGCACACCACTTGGAGAGGCCACAGTCATGTGGCAACTGAGCTAGCTGGCTGCTGCTTTGGCCTCCATGAGTGTGCCCTACATTCACCTGTTGGGGCCCGACCCTAGTGAGGTGGTGTCAGGAGACACACTCTATGACAATGGTGCAGCAAGTAGGGCCACCCTCACCAAATACTGGGGCTGCCAATGCCCTAGTCCCAGACTTCTAGCTCCCAAAGCTCTGAGAAGGAAGCTTCTGTTGTTTATAAGCCACGAGTTGGTGTTTTGTTTTAGCACACCAAATAGAGGAAAACATGAATACCTGTAAAAACTATTAAATCAACGTGTAAAATCCTTTGTATGCACAAAGCCTTCTAGCAACTTATGATTCCCTGATCTTTTTTTTAATACACAGTATTCTGCCTGCATGTCTGCCTGCAGGCCAGAAGAGGGCACCAGATCTCATTACAGATGGTTGTGAGCCACCATGTGGTTGCTGGGAATTGAACTCAGGACCTTTGGGAGAGCAGCCAGTGCTCTCAACCACTGAGCCACCTCTCCAGCCCGATTCCCTGATCTTTTAAAATAAATATCCAGCTTCAGAGGGACACCCTCATCCTTTCATGAAATTTTATGTTTTCAATTTATTTTTTAGGTTTTGAAATTATAATCACACTGTTATCCCCTTCTCATACACTTCCCTTGCTCCTTTTCTTTAGTTGTTGTGACAAACATGCATATGTGTGTTCCTAAATATATACATGCAGCCTTCTCAGCCTGTCACATGTCACATGTATGTGTATGATCTCAAGGCTGACTGCTTGGTATTAGATAATCAGCGGGGGGGGGGCTCCATCCTGGAGAAGACAATATCTCTCTGACTCTCAGCATTCCCCAGTTACCTATAGCTCTTTGTCCAGGGTTGAGGCCCCATGAGCTTCCCTCTTCCATGTTAGTGTGCCCATTGATACCACCATTGTTTGTGTCTTGTATAGGCGGCCAAGTTGATGAGACCTCATGGCTATAGCTTTCTGACATCTCTAAGAGAGCAGATTATCACAGGAAATTTTGGGGTTTTTTTTTTTGGCTCTTGTAGTCTTCCCACCCCTTTGCACAGTGGCCCCAGGCTGTAAGTGCAGGAGCTGTGTTGTAGACGTATCAGCTGGCACTAGGCATCACACCCTCTCCTGGTCTCTGCATTTAATCAATTGTGGTGTTCTGTAATGGTTTCTGCTGCAAAGAGAAGTTTCTTTGATAGGGGTGAGAACTATACTTATTTGTGGGTACAAGAATAAATGTTTAGAATGCAATTAGGAATTATGCTTGTTTAGTAAAGTGGGGTTGTAGGTTATCCTCCAAGGTCAATGGCTTTACTAGCCACAGGTTGTTGGCTAGGTTTCCAGTACCAGGCATGGTTTCTCTCTTGTTGAGTGAACCTACGTCCTAGTAGAGAGCTGTTGGTTACCTCCCGGGTATGCATGCCATTATTACACTATCAGGTTTGCACATGGTGCCGTGTTGGTCTTTGTGCTGGTTATAGGCGTCATACCTGGGTGGGACTGTTGGTCTCTACCTTCCTTTGGAAGCTGGAATTCTGTCTTCCCGTACCACGAGAGCTGGTCCTCAGGGAGAAAGCTTCAGGTCATATCCCTCTCAGATCCTCTGGGTCCTGTGTCTGAGGTGAGTGGCGTCTCCAAGAAAAGGGGCTGACCTTCCACCTCTAGGGCAACCGAAGACAACAGCAACAGCTTCTGATGTTTGAGAATCTCTTCAACAACCCTGACCAACAACTCAAAAGGGAGTTTCATGCCTGATGCTGGTGTTTTGTTAGATATCTGTGGTTCTTGGAGATGGGATGTAAGTGTATCCATTGGGGGCCGGGCTCCCCGTGCTCCATTGATTTCTGCAGTGGGTCCAGCTGGGGTGTTCTGTGATGGTCTCCATTTACCATAAAGACAAGCTTTTTTGATGAGGGTTAATTAAGGCACCCAGCCTCCCTGAAGAGTCTCCGTCACTCTGTGGGAGACTCTGCTGAATATCTGCCCTTTTCCTCCCCAGGTGGGCGTGGACAGGACGGAAGCCCAGTCATCACCTTCCCTGACTACCCGGCCTTCAGTGAGATCCCAGACAAGGAGTTCCAGAATGTCATGACCTATCTCACCAGCATCCCCAGGTAGGGCTACTGAGTGCAGAGCTGGTTCTGTCCTATTGACTGCTTGATTGAGACTCCAGGCGGCTGGGACAGGGTGGGGCTTTGTGGAGAAATGGAGCCACAGGTCAGAGTCCACTGTTACAGACACCGGGCCTGTCCTCTTCCCATGGACTACTTGGCACTGTAGAAATCCCAACATTTGATCCCAAGTTCAAGTCCAGCCTGAGCTACTAGTCAGACCTGTTCCAAGAAAGCAAGATATAATCACTTTTCTCTTTTAAAAATGTCGCTAGTCGTTGTCTATTCTGGGCTCAGAGATCCACAGGGAGTCTTTCTCTCCATCTCTGGGGAAGGCTCCATGTGGTCATGTCTGTGGAGGAAGACCCTCTGCATCTGAGGCTCAGTGTATCCCAGAGCCTGGCCACCATGCCAGTCTGATCATCAATCCCAAGGAGGTCATCGACCTGCAAAAGAGACGTGGTCCCTGCGGCAACTGCTGGAAACTGAAAAGCAGAAGTAGCTGCAGCCACTTCTGTGTGGTTGGTGGCCATAGTAGTCAAGGTATCCTCCAGTACAGAACCCATAGAATGAATGTATATTAAAGGGTCTAGGTAGTCTAATAATGGCGGTCTGACATCAGAAAGAGCTCATGAGGCTGAATGTGTCCGCAGTTCCCAGGCTGGGCCTGGGGCCCGGAGGACTCCTAGAGAGCCGCCAGTCTTCGGTCTGTCACGGAGCTGAAGGAGGGGCTGGAGAAGCGGCCGTGTTTCGTCTGAGACTTGTTCAGACCTCCAAGTGGAGGTGGCAGGTCCAGACTGACCCGTTTTATGTTTGGAACCCAGAGCAAGGGCCTGGCTAGGAGTGGGTGAGAGCTGGTGGGTGGGGCTGAGAGTGGGGAACAGGGGAGGCATTAAAACGGAGCCCCCGTGTGTCCCCAGAGGAGGAAGAGCTCTGTGCCAAAGGATACAGGACTGAGCCAGGAGGTAGAGGGGAGCCCGAGCTGGACCTGAGGAGCAGGGGACCAGCAGACACTGTGGCTGTGGATGGCTCATGGGCGTCTGGGTCAGCACTGTGCCGTGCCTGTCATTAGCACTCCCTCCGCTGTCCCTTCTGGTCATCAGCAGTAGCGTCACTCCTTCTCCTGTCCCCTCTGTACTAACAGCTCATTCCAGCATGTTAGGGTTCTGCTGAGGACAGTTTGGGAGGTTTGAGCAAATTTGACAGGATATAGAAGAACGGAGGGTAATTGGAAACAGCCCCTGCTTAGTTTGCCCGCGAGGCCACAGAGGTAGCCTGGGTGACAGGAGTGGGAAACATGTAGGTTCTACCCCAAGATGACAGGGACCCAGATGTGCTGCTGAAGGTGGCCGGGTGGAGAGAAAGAGGGATCAGACAGTGGAGCATCCTCCTCATCCTAGCCTGGCGTGCATTTCTTTCTCAAGGCTGAGCTAGTGCTAGCTGAGGCCATTGCTAGATGCTCCGGCAGAGTTCACAGGGCTTGAGTGTCGGTCATTCTACACCCCTCCACAGACTCACGATCCTGGAGTTGGCCTCACTCACCCCATACTAGCCTAGGTAATCCTCTAACTTCCCTGACCACCTCTAGGTCCAAGTAAGGCCACCAAGGTTTTGTGCAGACATGCATCCTCACCCATGTGCACATGCACACACATACATGCACACGCACACACATACACAGTCACACATGTACACACATACAGACTAGCATGCATGCTTACCCATGTGCTGTACACTTATACATGATCATAGTCACAAATGGATGCATACATACTCATATATATGCAGGGGTTCATACCTGTGCTCCCACATGCACACTCTCACATGCACACACACACCCATGTGTTTCCAACATGTGTTCACATATGCATGCTCATACACACTTATGCATGTTCATGCATATATGCTCATCCTTATATACACTATATACATATTTGCATACATGTTTACATAGGTGCATTTCCATGTTTGCACATGTACACATTCTACCATGTGGGGAAGCGAAGCAGATCAGGTCGAGTTGTAAGTTATTTTGTTGTCTTTTTTTTTTTTTTGAGACAGGGTTTCTCTTTAGCTTTGGATCCTGTCCTGGAATTAGCTCTTATAGACCAGGCTGGCCTCAAACTCAAAGAGATCCACCCGCCTCTGCCTCCCGAGTGCTGGGATTAAAGGTGAGCGCCACCATCGCCAGGCGAGTTGTAAGTTTTAAGAATATTCAAGGGAGCCCAGCAGAGTTCCTACCATAAACTCAGCACTCAGAAGGCTGAGGCAGGAAGACCACGAGTTTGAGAGCTGCCTGGTTTGCTTACGAGACTCCAGAAAGATGGGGCAGATGGCAAAGAGGGAGTAAAAACAAAAGAAAAAACTGAATATTGAAGGGAAGGAAGAAATCATACCACGGTTGCTGATCCTGGGAATAATATTGATCAGAGAAAAATCCCATCTCTGGTGGCCACAATGTGGGTTCTCTTTGCTGTAGCTGCCACTGGCTCCTTGGGAATTCTGCTGCCATGGTTTGTGGGTACTTCTGTGGGGCCAGTGTCCTCCGGCAAGGATATCTAGTGACCTGGGTGGAAAGGGGGCTAGCAGAGTTCCCAGGTGCCTTTGCTCTCAGGAGCATGCTGCTCACTGACCACAGATGGGCAGCTTTGCCTCATCAGCAGACCCAAGGCTGGCGGCTGTAAACCTCCACTCAAGCTGTTGCTAAGACACACTGGTACAGCGCAAATTCAAAGCGAAGTGCCACGCAGAGGGCGTTTGCTCTTAAGCGGGTCATAAATCACCTGGAGGCAATTTTCACTCAGGGCCGGGAGCAGCCAGAGGGTAGCGCATTGAACCTCCATTTCCAAGCTCCTTCAGTCACACAGGCTGACAGACAGGTACTTCTCTCCCAGCTGCCCTCGGGGATGAGGGCCTGCTACTCCTATGAGGTGTCGGCTTACACTTCCGTGTGTACAGATGTATACACACTATACATGCACTGAAACATGCAGGTAGAAATGAACAAGGCAGATGCACACAGACATGCAGAGACACACGTGCTCACTGAAATGATACACAGCTTGTGAGAACCGTACGAGATGGAAAGCAAGGGTCAGAAGCACAGCTAAGAGTCTCAAGCTCCGTCAGGCTGCGTGGGTGCTGTCTCTAGGACGCCTGTTTCACCCTCCTTTGCTGCCCACTCATGCAGGCCCTGAAGCAGCCAGCTGCGTGGCCCCAAGACAGCCTTATTCCTGCCATGAATTCAGATGGGAGTTTCCATGGCTGTGTGAGTGTGCAGGTAGAGAGTGTGTGCATCCATGCATGTGCCCGACCACAGCCGTGCCTGTGTTACATGTGCAACTTCTGCTTCTGCTTCCCCCCCCCCCGCCGCCCTGCCCACTGGAGCCACAGATAAGGGTCGGTTAACCTCAGGACTGCTCACTTCCATGTGTAGTGGGCAGCATGACGTCCTTTTTATTGGTGCCCATAGTGTAAACAGACCAAGTGCACCTGCTTGTCATCAGGGGGCTTTGGAGCCTGTGTGTTCATGGTTGAGGCCCTGCTGCCATGAAGGACCATTGCTAGATGAGAAGGTTTCGTACTCTGTCTCTTGTTGATGACAGTGCCTACATTTCTACCCAGGTGATGCTCCCTTGAGCCTTATGCATCCAGGTCTGCTCCTCCGTCTTAGGTTCTGCTGCTGTGATGAAACACCATGATCAAAAGCAGCTTGGGCTAGCATGGTCTACAGAGCGAGTTTCAGGACAGGCTCCAAAGCTACACATGTCTAGAAACAAAAAACAAAACAAAACAAAAAAACAGGTCGGGGAGGAAAGGGTTTATTTTGCAATTAAAGGAAACCAGGACAGGAACTCAAACAGGGCAGGAACCTGGAGGCAGGAGCTGATGCAGAGGCCATGGAGGGTGCTGCTTACTGAGTTGCTCAGCCTGCTTTCTTATAGAACCTAGGATCACCAGTCCAGGGATGGCACCACCCACAATGAACTGGGTCCTCCCCCATCAATCACTAAGAAAATGTCACGCAGCCCGGACTGTAGCCCGATCTTACGGTGGACTTTCTCAAGTGAAAGTCCCTCTTCCCAGATGACTCTAGTTTGTGTCACATAGACAAAAATCTAGCCAGGACATCCTCCTTGCTGTGGTGTCAGTGCAATGCTTACCTCAGTGGTCACAGTGAGGAGGCTTCCGGGAGGAGCTAAAAGGACTGCAGAGAGTCAGAGCCAATTCACTCTCGCATGGATAAGCCTACCATCCCTTCTCGGAGCTCTCAGAGAGGGCTCTAGACTCAGCTTCTTACATCAGCTAGATTTATAAAGAAGTCTGGTGCTTTGAACACGGGGGGCCTCTGAGGCTTCCCAGAGTCCCTGCAACTTCTGCCCTTGAACACTCATACTGCCGTGACCTTCTCATGAGGTCCTGTCCCTTTGCCTTCCTGGGTCACATTCTCCTAACCCCACCAGAGGCCACCTCCTCTTAATCATTTGTTAGTTATCATTCTCTGTAACTGTCGTCCAGTATGATAGCCACTGGCCACATGCGGCCACTTAAATTTAAAATGAAAGCAAAATAGCTGTTTCTGCTCACACATGGCTAGGGGCTACCACGTTGGGCAGCTACAGCCTGCAATGCATGTCATGTTAACAGCCTGTACCTCAAATTCAAGGCCAAGGCCAGTGGTTCTCCTGCTCACTTGTCCCGGGAGAGGGGCGGCCATCACCCTGCTAGAGGCTGTGTCACTGTCCTGTAAGGGGGCTCAGGGAGGCACATGCACCCCACACACACACACGCACCCCCCCACGCACCTCCCCACCCCCCCACGCACACACACCCA
>PVIU01010996.1:0-40925 GCA_004026605.1 Ondatra zibethicus
AGTAGTGATTTCTGTGTTCTGTGTTTTCTTAAGTGATGAACATGCTTGATTGACAAGAATATATATTTCAAACCAGATCAGAAAATTTGCTGTAATTGTACATTTTAATTGTTTTTCATCTACTCTAGTATGTGGCTGGCTCTAAACGAAGTTTAGGTCCAGAAGTAAGAAGACTTGTCCTTACTTTAGTGTTGGGAGCCGTAGAAAGTCCCAACCCCCTTTTGAGATGTGCGGCTTCGGAAGCGTGGGCTAGATTGGCCCAAGTGGTTGATGATGGAGCTTTTACAGCCGGATTAGCTCAAGTTAGCTTTGACAAGTAAGTGAATCTCTTAGAGTTGGTGGGCTGTTAACAGAATGGGATGTAGTCTGCTATTTAATGGAACTCATAAGAGTGTTGACCTGCGCTTTGACTAAGAAAGAAAATGTGTTGATGTGGATGTTGTCAGATGCAGGGAAGCCTCTTGGTCTGAAGACAGAAAGCTTTATATGGATGTTATAGTTGGCCATATGCAATCAATACGTAGACTCTAGGCCGGTGGGACAGCTCTGCCATGTGAAGCACATCCGATACATATCAGGAGTCTATAGGAAGGGAAAGCTGCAGGCTGCAGACCGCAAGGCCCACAGCTTTGGGAGGTCACTCAGTCTTTCCAGCCAGTTATCTTGAACTATTCTGAAGAGGCGGTCAGTAATATGATCCTACTTATTTAAGGGGAAGGGGTATAAATTTGAAAATGATACTAAAACAATTACAAATAAAGTCCGTGATTATACTGGGTGTGGTAGCACATACTCATAAACCTCAAGAAACAGAAGCAGACAGCCAGACAGTGGTGACACACACCTTTAATCCCAGCCCTCGGGAGGCAGAGGCAGGCAGATCTTTGTGAGTTCGAGGCCAGCCTGGTCTACAGAGTGAGTTCCAGGACAGCCAGATCTACACAGAGAGATCCTGTCTCAAACTAAAACGAAAGAAACAGAAATAGAATTGCCACTGGCTTCCTTTCAGACAACTCTAGGCTACATAACAAGAGCCTATCTCCAAAATGCTTCTGAGTTTACTGTAAACACAACTGGTTAGTAGCTGTGGTGGTGATGTGAGCACTTTGGCCCTGGCTCCATATTACTCTGTGGAATTCCAGCTGTCTCTTAAAATACAGCAATGATAGCATAATCTCAGGGCCATTTGAAACGAAGAGCCGAGGTACCTGACGAGCATATGAGACAGTCCCAGTAAATAATAACTTCCTTATAGTTTTAGTATCAATGTTCCTGAATTGAAGTGAGGGAATTAAAATGTAACCTAATAATGAAATAGTATTAATGCCCACCCTATAAACTGTGTATACATGTATGTGTCATATATAATGTGTATTTGCATATATGTCATATGTAGTGAGTATATGTATATATGTCATGTATAGCATATATACTAAATAGTCAGTGTATATCTCTGAAATGGTGTGGTGATAAAATGGTAGGCTATGGTGGTACATACCTTTAATCCCAACACTTAAAAGCAGAGGCAGGCAGATCTCTGTATGTTCAAGGCCAGATTGATCTACGCAGTGAGACCCTCTCTTCTTTTTTTGGGGGGGTGGGGATTGGGGCTTTTTGAGACAGGGTTTCTTCACATAGCCTTGGCTGTCTGGAACTAGCTTGTAGGCTCACCCTGAGTGCTTCGATTAAAGGCATAGGCTACCACCTCCTAGCTTGAGACCCTGTCTTAAAATTTTTTAAAAAGGGAAAGGAAATGTCTTACTTGGTTTCAGTTGCTGTGAAGGCGCCATGGCCATAGCAGCTCTCATAAAGGAAACCATTTAGTGGAGTGGCTTCAGTTTCAGAGCTGTAGTCCGTCATCATGGGGGACAGGGCAGAGTGCAGGCAGACATGCTGCCAGTCGGAGCTGAGAGCCAGCCCTACATCTTGTACAGGTAACAAGTGGTCTCTCACTGGATGTGGCTTTAGTGTATATGAGACTTCAAAGCCAGTCTCCACAGTGAATACTTCCTCCAACAAGACCACACCTATTCCAATAAGACCACACCTAACAGTACTCTCTTTGAGGACCGTTTTCTTTCACAAAAAAGATACCTTTCTACTTTTCTAATTATTCTTTGTGTGTGTGTAGTTTTTCAAGACAGGGTTTCTCTGTGTAGCTTTGGAGCCTGTCCTGGAACTCACTCTGTAGACCAGGCTGACCCCAAACTCACAGAGATCCTCCTGCCTCTGCCTCCCGAGTGCTGGGATTAAAGGCATCGCCATCACCCGGCTTCTAATTATTCTTATGAAAAGTTTTGCCTAGGGCTGGAGAGATGGCTCAGCGGTTAAAAGCATTGCCTGCTCTTCCAAAGGTCCTGAGTTCAATTCCCAGCAACCACATGGTGGCTCACAACCATCTGTAATGATGTCTGGTGCCCTCTTCTCGCCTGCAAGCATACATGCAGACAGAATATTGTATACATAATAAGTAAATAAATAAATATTTTAAAAAAAAGTAAAGTTTTGCCTATATAACAAGTTACGTGTATTAAAATGTTTTTATTTTTAATTTATTGTATATATTTGTACATGTATGAGTGGTACATGTATGTTTATGGTTACTCGTATGTGTGTAAATTCATATGCAAGGGTATGTATATATGTGAGGCTGTTTATGTATGTATGATGGCGTGCATGCATGTGTGTCCATGCGAGGCTCAAGAGACAGTTTAATGAAAGTAGTCCTTTCCTTCTGTAGATTGAGTCCTAGGGCTAAACTTTGGTAGTCGGCCCTCACAGGCTGAGCCCTGCATGTAGTTTGGTTCAGGTTTATCTTTTCTGTGCTTGTTTATATTTTTATTTCTGTAATTGCAGATTGAAGTCAGCAAGAGATGTGGTTAGCAGAACAGGCCACTCGCTGGCTCTGGGATCCCTGCATAGGTACTTAGGGGGCATAGGGCCTCAGCACTTGAGCTCTTGTATTGGAGTCCTTCATACTTTGTCTCAGGACAGTACTTCTCCCGATGTGCAGGTGAGTCTCCTCACGGGACACCATCCTTTCAAATCTGTGACTTCTTCTTGATTCAGATTCTGTTTTTACTGACAACTGATACTCTGTGTTAAATGTCAAAGCTGTTGTTAAGTTGGATAGAGTTTAAAAATTCAAATCTTTCTTCCATTCATACTCATGAGAGCCTAAAATCAATCATACTCAGTGTCTTTGAAAAAGGAATTGGTCTTTCATTAGACTAATAGCACTGAGCTTGTTAGGCACTAGGACTGTGCAGTGTTCTTCCAAACACACTGATGGAGTTGGTCCTCATGGTTGTTTAGGGCAGGAAGCCCCTCCCTTAGAGGGAATCTGAGGCTTTCAGAAGCTAAGTACTTCTTCATGACTGAGAAGCTAATTTGGAAAGAGATTTAAAAAAATAAAAATAGGAGATTCGAGACTGAAAACCCACTTTGACCAGTATACCATACATTTGTGTGTATTAGACTGTTTCTATCAATGTCACCATTCCTCTGGCATCTTAATCAAATGTAGCATGATTCCTATTCTCCAAATGGCTGTTCTCTGTGTAGCTCTGGCTATCCTAGAACTCACTCTGTAGACCATGTTGACCTAGAACTCCTTAGAGATTTTTTGTTTGGTTTGTTTTGTGTACAGTAGTCTTACTACACAGCTCTGTCTGGCCTCACACTTGCAATCAGTTATGCTGCCTCAGCCTCCTAAATATTCCCGTACTCTGCCTGTCTTCCTTATCCCTTCCCCCCTGTACATATGTCCCTAATTTTCACAGTAGCCTTCTAAAGGACCTTACTATTTTTTTGATTGTTTGCTTTCCAGTCCTTTCTAAATGCAAAACCAGATTTGTCTAAAATGTTTTATTTTGCAGCCTCTCTGCTGAAGAATTTGTTAGGCTGCTTGTGACTTCTTTTGGCTTGTTGCTTTGGTTTGGTTTGATTTTTTTTTTCAGGTGGGGATTGAACCCAGGGCTTTCTGTATGCCAGCAGCCCAATCCTCTACCAATGACCCACGTCCAGATAGGTACTCATTAAGTTCCCCAAGCTGGCCTTGAACTTGTTACCCAGGCTGGCTTCACACCACCTGAGCCACCTGAATAACTGAGTTTACAGGCTTGTGCCACCACGCTGGCATTTTGTTTCATTTTACTTTGTCTTGAGGTGGTGTCTCACTGTGTAACCCATGATGGCATCAAACTCATGATCCTCCTATAGCACCACACATCTCCTAAGCATTTTCCCAGCTGGCCCAAAACCCATCTCTGCTACTCTCCCCCAAAAACTGACTTCTGTAGGTGACCTGCCTGCTTTGCTTCCATCATTCTCTTTTTTTTTTTTTTTTTTCGAGACAGGGTTTCTCTGTAGCTTTAGAGCCTATCCTGGAACTAGCTCTTGTAGACCAGGCTGGCCTCGAACTCACAGAGATCTGCCTGCCTCTGCCTCCCAAGTGCTAGGATTAAAGGCGTGCGCCACCACTGCCCGGCCCATCGTTCTCTTATCTTTACTTCAAGTTTTCCCTTTTGTTCTTCCTCCTCTTATCTGATAAGCCAAACACTTTAGTTTTTGTTACTGTGTATTAATTATATATCATATTGCTTTGTTGTGACATTTTTCAATTTTTACACATGTATATAATCATGTATGTATGATTGATATATGTGTGTTGATCATCTTCATCCCCCTTTACCATCTCTTGTTTGATTTCCTCTTCGTCCCAACTATTCCACTCATGTCTTCCTCCTCTTCCTCTTCTTCCTCACCCTCTCCTCTTCCTCTTCTTCCTCATCCTCTCCTCTTCCTCTTCCTCATCCTCTCCTTTTCCTCTTCTTCCTCTTCATGACCCATTGAGGAATGGGATAAGGGTTGTTAAAACTTATCTGTGGGGTAAGGTGTTTTTTCCTCTCTAGTAAATAAATATTAACTCCCTATAGAGACTCATGGAGGATGGGAGGTCCAGTTTACCTCTCATCAAATTTCAGCATCTGTACTCTAGTTAGTGTTCATGCTTGAATTACCATATTTTGTGTAGAGTTCTCCACATCATCTAATGCTTAGCTGATCTGACTTATAACCTTTTCATTTTTCATCCATCTGTGTAGCCCAGACTGCCCTTAAGTTCCCTATGTAGCCAAAGCTGATCTTGAACTGGTCCTCCTTGCCTCCTCTACGGGCTGGAATCACAGGTGTGTGCCATCATATCCACATCTTCAGCCCTCTTCAGACTTACAGGTGTGTGCCACCATATCCACATCTTCAGCCCTCTTCAGACTTACAGGTGTGTGCTACCATATCCACATCTTCAGCCCTCTTCAGACTTACAGGTGTGTGCCACCATATCCACGTCTTCAGCCCTCTTCAGAGTTACAGGTGTGTGCTACCATATCCACATCTTCAGCCGTCTTCAGAGTACTTTGCCAAGCCTAGAATGTGCACCTTTACTCTTAGCCCTCCATCATGAGTTACAGGGCAGCTTGGACTGTGTAGAATTTAAGATCATCCTGGCATCAAGACTCTCTCAGAAACACCAAAGCACAAACAGCCAGGCTCAGTAGGAGTTGCTTAGGTAGAATGATTATGGACTCAAGGCCTGCCTGGGCTGCAGAGTGAGTTTAGGGCCAACTTGAGCAACCTTGGTGAGACCCTGAGTCAGAGGGGAAAAATAAAAATAAAAAAGAGGTGTAGCCCATTCCCAGACTGCCTGCCTGATAGGTGTGTGGTCCTAAAACCAATCCCGAGCGGTACCACAAAAAGAATTAACATTGGCATAAGAACAGACAGGAGGACCAATGGAACCTAATAGAAGACCCGGATATCAATCCACATCTTCAAACACCTGATCTTTGATAAAGAAGCAAAAAATATCAAATGGAAAAAAGAAAGCATATTTAACAAGTGGCGCTGGCATAACTGGATATCAACATGTAGAAGAATGAAAATAGACCCATATCTGTCACCATGCACAAAACTCAAGTCCAAATGGATCAAAGACCTCAACATAAAGCCAGCCACACTGAACCTTATAGAAGAGAAAGTGGGAAGTACACTTGAACGCATTGGCACAGGGAACCACTTCCTAAATAAAACCCCAGCAGCACAGACACTGAGAGAAACAATTAATAAATGGGACCTCCTGAAACTGAAAAGCTTCTGTAAAGCAAAGAACACGGTCAACAAGACAAAACAACAGCCTACAGAATGGGAAAAGATCTTCACTAACCCCACATCAGACAGAGGTCTCGTCTCCAAAATATACAAAAGAACCCAAGAAATTGGACACCAAAAGATCACAAAATCCAATAAAAAAAAAATGCAGTACAGACCTAAACAGAGAACTCTCAACAGAGGAATCTAAAATGGCTGAAAGACACTTAAGGAAATGTTCAACATCCTTAGTCACTAGAGAAATGCAAATCAAAACAACTCTGAGATTCCATCTAACACCTGTAAGAATGGCCAAGATCAAAAACACTGATGACAACTTATGCTGGAGATGTTGTGGAGAAAAGGGAACACTTCTGCATTGCTGGTGGGAATGCAAGCTGGTACAACCCCTATGGATGTCAATGTGGCGATTTCTCAGTAAATTAGGAAACAACCTTCCTCAAGACCCAATAATACCACTTTTGGGTATATATCCAAAGGATGCTCAACCGTGCCACAAGGACATGTGCTCAGCTATGTTCATAGCAGCTTTGTTTGTCATAGCCAGAACCTGGAAACAACCTAAATGCTCCTCGATCAAAGAATTGATAAGAAAAATGTGGTACATTTACACAATGGAGTACCACACAGCAGAAAAAAAATGACAGCTTGAATTTTGCAGGAAAATGGATGGAGCTAGAAAGCATTATTTTGAGTGAGGTAACCCAGACCCAGAAAGACAGTTATCACATGTACTCACTCATAGGTGGTTTTTTTTTTTTTAATATTTCTTACGGTTTATTTAACTTTATTTTATGTGCATTGGTATGAAGGTGTCAGATCCTCTGGAACTGGATTTTTCAGACAGCTATGAGCTGCCATGTGGGTGCTGGGAACTGAACCCGGGTCCTCTGGAAGGGCAGTCAGTGCTTTTAACCGCTGAGCCATCTCTCCAGCCCCTCATAGGTGGTTTTTAAACATAAAACAAAGAAAGCCATCCTACAAACCACAATCCCAGAAAACTTAGACAACAATATGGACACTAAGAGAGACTTACATAGATCTAATCTACATGGGAAGTAGAAAGTAGAAAAAGACAAGATCTCCTGAGTAAATTGGGAGTATGGGCAGATGGGGGAGGATTGAGGGGGGAGGGGAGCAGAAAAAATGTAAAGCTCAATAAATATCAATAAAAAAACGAAAAAGAAGAATTAACAATATTATGTGTTTTATCAATTAGAATCTTTTTCTCTCTTTCAAAATATGTTCTAATATACATAGTTTTATACTGATTTTATATGGTTTGTCAATTAATCTAATGTTTTTTCTCTGACTCCTGTTGTCATGAAACTCAGGTCATCTTAGGGCTGTGTACAGCTCATCAGTAGAGTGCGTCCCTATCGTGCACAAAAGAAAGCTGAGTCTTGATGGGTTGCTCTTATCTCCCAGCAGCCAGCTAGGAGCTCTTTTGTAGCATTTAGGTTTTGTAAAAAATACACACACAGTTGCTGTGATGATGGAGGGAGAAATGTCTTGTTCACTCTTTGTTCACTTCGTATAGTGAACAGTCAAGCGTTCACAAAATTAGGGAAAGCCTGTGATGTACCTAATTCCTTACAATTCAAATTCAGAAGTTAGCAGGACAAGGCCACTGTGGTTCCTCTATCCTAGAATATGCATTGTTATATGTGAAGGCACACACATGTCATAAGTGTACATGTCTGAAGAAATGCATAGAATGAAAAGCCATCACAGGCAGCTGGATCAAAAAGCTAAAGATGGCATGCTCTAGACACTCCACTGATGCTGTCTCATAGTGAACTGTCCCCCTAGACACTCCACTGATGCTGTCTCATAGTGAACTGTCCCCCTACACACTCCACTGATGCTGTCTCATAGTGAACTGTCCCCCTACACACTCCACTGATGCTGTCTCATAGTGAACTGTCCCCCCACATAGATAACTGCTACCCTGTGTGAGACAGTCAGAACTAGCTTTATTGTATTATAGTTTACATAAATGGAATTATACAGGGTATGTGCTTTGATGTCCAGCTTTCTTCGTGCATTCTTATTATTTATATGAACAGTAAACAAAGCATATTTATCCAAGCTGCTAGCCAAAGTATCATTGTCTTTGATAGTCTTACTGCTCAGCTGTCTCTAGGTGTATCATTCTGAATTTGATGATTGTCTGAATTGGTTGTTTATTTGATATTTAAAGATAAGGATTTTCTTGGCTAGAGAGATGGCTCAGTGGTTAAGAGCAATGTTTTTCTTATAGAGGACCTGGTTCAGTTCCCACCACTCACAACCATCTGTAACTCTAGTTCTAAGGCACCCTATACCGTCTTCTGGCCTCTCTGGTCACCAGGTTTGCATGTGGTACACCTATATACATGTAGACAAAACACTCACACACATGATATAAAATAAATAAATTCAAAACGTTCCCTTACTCTCTTTCCAAATTAGCAGTGACACATCCATCCCTTAATTTCCACTGCTTTTTAATTTGCTAAACAGCGACCAGTTTAGTGCCTTTTGTGTTTTACAATGCAGCTATGGCGCGTTTATTTCCTTTCTGTCTTTACAGACCTGGGCCCTTCATTCTCTCTCCCTGACCATCGACTCTGCCGGTGCACTCTATCACGTCCATGTGGAGCCTACCCTGTCACTCATCACCATGCTGCTGTTAAATGTGCCTCCAACGCATGCCGAAGTTCATCAGAGTCTTGGCCGCTGCTTGAACGCCCTTATTACCACATTAGGCCCAGAGCTACAAGGTAGGCAGAGGCTGTTTCGGTGGTGTTTTACATGAAGGTATACACATGGAGATAAGTTCACGTCTTAGTCTCTGTGCTTAGCATGTAGCAGGGGCTCAATATGTGATGAAGGTTTCAGTTCAATCAGCCTGTTGTCTCCTATCCTGAAAAGATAAAAGTGCCATATTTATAGAGATTTGTCTTAAAAATACTTGCCTAAATAATTAAATTGGCAAATATAAAGTACAGTAGCATAAAGAACTCTTCTCTCCAAGAAATAAATAAATCCAAAGTTTCAAATAGTTAAACCTCTTCAAATCATATGGTATATGATTATAATATATGAAAATAACACTCAAGTAATACCAGCAAAGCTCAGTTGATTGGCAATGTCTAATTCTACTTTTTACCAAATTTTGCTTTTCATGAATATTTAATAAAACCTGTAAATAGTTTTTAATTCTTCTAATAAACATTTCATTTAGAACAAACTAATTAGGCTGATGAGATGGCTCAGCAAGCAAAGGCACTTTTTTTTGTTTTGTTTTTCGAGACAGGGTTTCTGTGTGGCTTTGGAGCCTGTCCTGGAACTAACTCTTGTAGACCAGGCTGGCCTCGAACTCACAGAGATCTGCCTGCCTCTGCCTCCCGAGTGCTGGGATTAAAGGCGTGCGCCACCACCACCCGGCCATTAAGAGTCATTTTTTAAAAAGTTTTAAGAACAAGATAATCTATCAGTACTGCCTTACTATTCTTCTCTGCTACGTGTGTGTGTGTGTGTGTGTGATACAAAGGCCTCCCACATTCTAAACATATGCTTAGCCACTGACCCATGTCCCAGTCCATGTCTCTGCTTTTGAGGTAGAAATTTGATTTGACAAATCTATGAAGTAATTTTAATGAATTTTAATAACTTCAGCTTTTGGCTTTTACTAATTTCAGGTAACAATACTTCCGTGTCCACCTTAAGGACTTCCTGTCTGCTGGGCTGTGCAGTGATGCAAGATAACCCAGGCTGCCTGGTCCAGGCTCAGGCCATCTCTTGCCTTCAGCAGCTTCACATGTTTGCTCCACGACATGTCAACTTGTCTAGCCTGGTCAGCTGCCTCTGTGTGAGTATGAAATGAGTTCCTAGTTTCTGAGACTTGAATTTATTCCAATTTGATTATTTTCTAGACTATGTAAAAAATATGCTATACATATGGCTGGTTTTTTTTTTTTTGTTTTGTTTTTTTTTAGTTTGTTTTAGAAAAAGGAAGGGCTACTCTCATGTATCTGCCTCTAGGCCTAACATACATGGGTTCATTTTTCTGCTATTGGTGTTGAACATAAGTCCTGGAATATTCATTCATGAATGGGGACACTTACTGCAAGTGTTTGTGTGGTCCTGTCTGCCTGCCTTCCTCTGCTGCTCTAAGGACATCACAGTTGTGTCTCAGAAGGGTAAAGGAGTTTGGAGATGGCTTAGTGGGTGAGAGTGCTTGCTGTGTGAGCATGAGCACATGAGTTCAGCTCACCGCACTCACATACAAGCACAGCTGCAACTCCAGCATAGATACTGGTAGGTCCTGGGAGTTCACAGGCCAACCAGTGCCACTGAAGTATCAAACTCTCGGCTCAGTGAGGCTCAAGGGAGTAAATAAGGTAGAGAATCATAGAGTAGAACACTGGAAGCCGTCTGATGACCTCCACGGCCCTTGCAGGGCCATTGCCTTCCATACAATCTCACAGAGAGAGAGAGAGAGAGAGTGAGAAATTCAAATAACTTTCCATGACATTTGTATGTAACACATCAATATCTGGGTCTTTACAATGTGTCTGACAGATGTAGAAAAATAAAGCCAGCCAACCAGGAGTTCTGATCAAATGGTTCATTAACCATCTTCACTTTTATGATTTTCTTTTAGCATAGCCAGTGTCTGTCTAAACTTGCCTCAAAAATTGAGCTTCAGGATAGCAATAAATATAGTCCAACACAAAATTGCAAACCTACCTAAAATGTTATTTGTAGGTCCTTTTTGTTGTTGGAAGGACGTTGTTTCTGTTGTTTTGTTTCTAACTTGACTGTGTAGTTCCCAGCATGGATGTTGTAGGCAGTGTGTCACAGTTGCACAGACATATAGGCAGTCCTTTCATTTCAAAACTTGAGGCAAAATATGTAGTATTTTAGAGCTTAAAAGATACATCTAAGACTGTTAGATTATCCCATCTTTTGTTGTATCATTAAAGCAAGTCTTTAAAGGATAGTCTGAGGACCACAGCATCAGGCCATTTACTAAATTTAGTCATGGCTTAGTGTACTCTCCTCTCTCCTGAATTCCTTGCCCCATTGCCATCTTCATTATTTTATTACTGTCCTGGTACGTTTTATGGCCTGATCATAGGCATACTTTTGTCACTTCGTAGTCTTCCATACTCTCTTCCAGGTTTAGCTATGTCATTTGTTAAATCAAGGATTACACAGATGCTGGCGTAGTGACACATGGACCACACATTGAAATAGCATTGGCATGTCTGAAGCAATGCATAATATTAATTATTGATGCTAATTGTCATATAAAACTGTAAAAAGATGATATGACTAGCAATGATATGAGTCTGTTGTGTGTTGGGAACAGCAAAGGAAAAGATTCTTATCTTCACCATTCAAAACTAAGTTCTCTCAAGATATTAATTTCGGGCTGGAGAGATGGCTCAGTGGTTAAGAGCACTGGCTGCTCTTCCAGGGGTCCTGAGTTCAATTCCCAGTGACCACATGACGGCTCACAACCATCTCTAGTGGAATCTGATGCTCTCTTCTGTCCTAAAGGCATACATGCAGATAAAGCACTCATATACATAACATAAGTAAATAGATCTTTTTTAAAAAGATATTAATTTCTACATGCAAAGAATTTTTGCAGAATTGTTATTGAAAAAAGTATTTTATTTATTGCAAGTTGATCTGACATTAAAAAAATGGTAGTGCTGCTATATTTAAATGGAGATTAAGTCCCTACCTGATACATGAACTCTCTTACTGAAGTTTACTAAGAAGCAGAATAAGATTACCACCCACTAATCCATGAAGAATAAGGCCTCATCAGGGTTATTACCTTTTTCTTTTCTCATGCCAAAAAAAAAAAAAAAAGGCTACGTGCCAGGAGGTGGTGGCACACGCCTTTAATCCTAGCACTAGGGAGGCAGAGGCAGATGAATTTCTGTGAGTTTGAGGCCAGCCTGGTCTACAAGAGCTAGTTCCGGGACAGGCTCCAAAGCTACAGAGAAACCCTGTCTTAAAAAACTAAAAAGAGGGCTGGAGAGATGGCTCAGTGGTTAGGAGCACTGCCTGCCCTTCCAAAGGTCCTGAGTTCAGTTCCCAGCAACCACATGGTGCTCACAACCATCTGTAATAAAATATGGTGCCCTCTTCTGGCCTGCAGGGACATATGCAGGCAGACCACTGTATACTTAATAAATAAATAAATCTTAAAAAAAAAGGACGTAGTTTAAAAAAAAAGAAAAAGTCTACATATGAAAAACCATCTGCTACATTTAAAATAGAAATTGTATTTTAAAATGGTTTTCATTATGTTATATTAAAGTAATAATTTGATTAGCAATTTATTCTAAATATAGATTGAGTTTATTATATTTTACAGTATTTCCCTAAGTAAAGAAATTGTATGTCATCATTGGGCAAGAATCATACACTAAAGGCTCCTTGCTAACTGCACGCTGTCTCTCTTCTGTCTGAACTTGGACTTGGCGACACTAGCATTTCTGAGCACTCTGTGCTGAGGTGAACTGTGTAAGTGCAGTCCAGCTTGCTCCTCCCACAGATAGGTCTCCTGGGCCTGCTTTGGATCTGAGGCATATGAGCTTCAGGGAAAGCCTCATTAATAAAGTGGGCATCATTCAGTCCTTGCCTGATTCATATCTTTACATCCTGAATTTGTAATTCATCTATTTTCAAGATCTTAGCTCAACTCTTACCAAGTTAGAAAATAAAATGTTTGTGGTCACACTTTTAGATTGCTGCTAAGCCATTTGAAGGGAACTCAGCCTTTATATTTGAATGCTTAGCTGATTGTTGCCATAGTCGTCCTAATACTTACCTTTTGATTTTGTCGTGACTGGTCTGTCATTTGTTTTTTGTGCAGGAGATCTTGTTGGATAATTCTGTGTTGGTAGGTCCCTGACCCCTGCCTCCTAACCTTGTTGAGGTTTGCAGTGCTGTTTTTTCATATTGTTTTGGTTGCAGATGTTTCCCTTGCATTTCTGTGTTTAAGCTAACCATTAATGCACAAGCCAGTATGCATAGCATGTTTCTTGGTGTTTATTTAATATTAGTGTCAACAAATCCTTCCTAACCTTCTCCAGCTGGTCCACTTGTTCCTTGCACTAAATTTTGCAATATTTTTATTTAACATATTCATTTCATAAAGAAATTATAATTATGGTTTGATTTGATGTCTGTATTTTGCCTGCTTCATTTGCCTGCTTTAATCCAGCCTACATTCCTTTTCCCAGTTGACATGCTGGAGAATGACATAGAGATATGAAGCCTCCCATTTGCTCTGTGTGATTGCCCCCAACCTCTTTTATCAAACACATGAAGAGTATTTCTCAGCATGCTTTTTTTTTTTAAAGGATTGTTTAGCTGATAAATGCTGCACCTTCCTTGTGTTACATGCTCGTAAAGTTCCAATCAAAATAACTAATATATTATTCATTTTTACTTAAATTTTCATATAGAGTACTGTTTCTAATCATTGGCATTAACTACAACAATAATCTTGGGCACGAGTAGACTTACTCTTTATATTTTAACTTCTGTGTGGTTCTAGATACTAGTTCTAACAATAGAAGTCTTAAACCTGACTGGTGGCATTACCTTGAGGAATCTGTGAATGGCATTCTCCTCCTCGACTTGTGATGTCTAATAAAACACACTCACAAAGCAGACTCCACCCTGTGTTTCACTGATGGCTACCTAATACCTTTGGCTTATAAACTTAGAACCGGGCCTTTTCTGCATGTGTCCCTTATACAGTGGACAGTACCTGCCACCACCCATCTTGTTTTTCTCTGAATTTAGGCTCACTTTCTGCAGCAAATTTACCTACTTCAGTCCTGTTTCTCATATATACCACATCACCAGGTCTCCGTCATATACTTCAGTCCTGTTTCCCGTATATACCACATCACCAGGTCTCCATCATATACTTCAGTCCTGTTTCCCGTATATACCACATCACCAGGTCTCCATCATATACTTCAGTCCTGTTTCCTGTATATACCACATCACCAGGTCTCCATCATATACTTCAGTCCTCTTTCCCGTATATACCACATCACCAGGTCTCTATCATAGCTGTGCCATGTTTGTCGAGTTTTCACGTGAAAATCACTGTGTCAATGCGCAGTGAACTGAGGTGAAGCTCTGCAGAAAACGCGTGAGGCTCTGGGTCCAGCCTTCCGCTCCTCCAGACATAAGTTATTGTAGGGAAAAATACATTTTATAGCTCTGCATTTTATATTACTTAGGAGATCCTAAAGTAAGCCTTTATCTCCAGGATCAAGGCATGGTAGTCTATGTCTTTAAGTAGAAGGCTGAGACAGGAAAATTGTGAGTTTAAGGCCAGCCTGGACTACATGGCAAAATTCCCACTCAAAAAAAAAAAAAAACTAGCCCAGCAGTGGTGGCACACACCTTTAATCGCACCACTTAGGAAGCAGACACAGGCAGGTATTTGTGAGTTTGAGGTCAACCTGATCTACAGAGTGAGTTCCGGGACAGCCAAGGCCACACAGAGGAACTCTGTCTCAAAAGAAAAAAAAATTTAAGAAATTTGTATCCATAAACTTCTGACTTACAATTGATTATTTGAAGTACACTGCGAAACTTATCATTTGCTATAGATAAATATATATAGCTGCTGCCAAACCCATTGTGATTTGCATATTATCTGTATACATATGTCACATGTATGTAGACATGTGTAAAAGTTGCTGTTCTTTGGTGTTACTAAAGCATTTTTTCTCAGAGACTGGACTAATGGCTGCTCTACCAGGGGATCTGGGTTCAATTCCAAGCATCCACGTCGCAGCTCACAGCTGTCTGTAACTCCAGTTCCAGGAGGTCCAACACCCTCACACAGGCAAAATACCAGTGCGCATACAATAAAAAGAAATAGGTCATTTTTAATTTTTTTTTAATTTAAAGACTGTTTCTGATCAATTTTCCTGAGTGAAATTTATTTGAAAATGCACATTCTCTGTAATACTGTTTTGAGGAGCCACACCTATCAATCACTGAGTCTCAAGTGTCCCTATTTGTGGGTCCTGTGGCCAGCACTTGGCATGTTACTCTATGTTAACTCAGCCGTAGTTCTGTGGAAGCTAAGATCCAGAGAGGCTAAATAAGTTGCCCAGGTCACACAGCGAGCAAGTGGTAGGTGGGGGGTTCACACTGAGGCTTCCGGACTCTGGAGCTTCCAGCTGAACCCATGCACTGCTGTGCATACGTCACTGTGAATGTGTTCACTTCATAGAGAACCATAAGCATAATTGCATGAATTATGTGTGAGTCCTTCCAATTGTGTTTCTTTTATCTCAAAACGATTTTTATCTTTCTCTTCTAACTTTGTCATAGCTGTCGCTTGGATGTGTGTGTGTGTGTATAGTGAATAATTTAGTATGTGTATTATTCCTTGAGCTGTTTCGAGTTGTAATTGTGTATTCTAGAACAGTTGAAAAAGTTTCGCTGTATTTGATAAATTGTGTCCAGCCTACTAATGAGCTAAAAAGAATCAGAAAGTCCAGTGAATATGTACTGAGTGCCAAGAGGCCTATATGTATTATACCTACTGAGTGCCACCAGGAGGAGTCTTATATTACTAGACCTACTGAGTGCCACCAAGAGTCTTATAGTATTAGACCTACTGAGTGCCACCAAGAGTCTTATAGTGTTAGACCTACTGAGTGCCACCAAGAGTCTTATATTATTAGACCTACTGAGTGCCACCAAGAGTCTTATATTATTAGACCTACTGAGTGCCACCAAGAATCTTATATTATTAGACCTACTGAGTTTTAGTTTTCATTCCCCACATCTCATCTTTCAGGTGAATCTTTGCAGCCCCTACCTGTTGCTGAGGAGAGCGGTGCTGGCTTGTTTGCGGCAGCTGGTGCAGAGGGAAGCAGTTGAAGTTTCAGAGCATGCTGTCCTGCTGGCCAGGGACAGCAGAGACCTGGCTGCAGGTGATTCTTTTCTTCAGTAATAAGAATTTCCATGTATACATGAATTTTTAAGTGATGAGTGTCTTAGGGTTTCTCTTACTGTGAAGAGACACCATGACCACAGCAACTCTTATAAAGAAAAACCTTTAATTGGGGTGGCTTGACTACAGTTCAGAGATTTAGTCCATTATCATCATTAAGGGGAGCATGGCAGCGTGCAGGCAGACTTGGTGTTGAAGAAGTAGCTGAGAATACATTTTGCAGGCAACAGGAAGTGGTGTGAGACACTGGGCGGTATCTTGAGCATTTATGAGACCTCAAAGCCACCTTGAGTGACAGTAGCACAGTTCCTCCAACCAACCACACCCACTCTAACAAGGCCATACTCCTAATAGTACCACTCCCTTTGGGGGCCAATTTCTTTCAGACCACCACAACTTGTAAAGGCTGGATTAAAGGTGACACACACCTTTAATCCCAGCACTCAGGAGGCAGAGGCAGGTGGATCTCTGAATTTGAGGCCAGCTCCGTCTACAGAGTGAGCTCCTGGACAGCCAGGGATAGACATACAGAGAAAGCCTGTCTTCAGAAACAACAACAAAACCACAAAAAAGGATATGTAAAGCTTAATGCGTAGGGAACTTGAAACCCGCTGCAAAAGTACCCCTTACAGTCACCATTCCACCTCGTGACAACAGCAGCTTAGAGCAGTGATTCTCAAATTGAGGCTAACCTGCAGTGTCTACCTCGTGTGAGAACTTGTTAGAAATACCTATTAGTTCTTAGCCGGGTGGTGATGGCTCACACCTTTAATCCCATCCAGAAGGCAGAAGCAGGCGGATCTCTGTGAGTTTGAGGCCAGCCTGGTCTACAAGAGCTAGCTCCACAAATCAAAAATAAAAAAAAAAAAAAGGAAAGAAAAGGAGGGGAAAGAAAAAAAAGAAAAAAAATACCTTTTAGTTCTTACCCCAGCTCTGAACTTGAAATCTAGGAGTCAGAGCCCATCAGGGGTTGTTCACAGCTGCAGGATGTCTGAGCAAAAGGCAGTTGCCGCCAAGCCTGATGGCCTGAATGTGGTCTCAGAACTCACACAATGAAAGGAAAAACTGAGTCCCACACATTGTCCTTTGCCACACACCACTAAGCAGACAAACATTTAGGAATTGGTAAAAGAAATTAGTCCTAAAATAAGTTTTCATACATACTTGCCTTCCACCAAAACAACATTTTAATAAAATGGAGATGAATCCTGCTACACGTTAAAAGATTTTTTTGTCCCTTCTTCATTGTAAAGCAGAATTCAATATTGCTTAGTAAAATTTGTTGGTTTTCTTCTTTATTTATGCCTACAGGTGTACGCCTGTGTTTGGGTGTTTGCGCATGTGGGTGCAGGTACCTGAGGAGTTCAGAAGAGGACATTGGATTCCTTGGAGGTGGAATCATAGGTGGCTGGGAAAAAACTCAGGTCCTCTGGAAGAGCAGCAGATGCTCTCAACTACAGAGCCATTTCTATAACCTCAGTAACATTTAAATATATACCTAGTTTTATTTTGTGCATTGCTAAGAATTGAACCTAGTACCTCAGGCATTCTGGGCAAGTGCTCTGTCACTGAGCCACATTCCTGACCCATATCCCTCCATTTTAGAACTGATAAACGTAACTCAAACTTAATATAATTTTACCTGTAAGTAATAATGTTATCATATTCTTGTATGTATATTTCCAAAAATACTGTCATACATTTAGAAAGTCACAGCTTTTGCAAAGCTTTCCAGCTAAAGCTTTCAAGTCCATAATGTGTTGACTGTCAAAGCCTCTCCTGTTTACTGTATTAGTACACTGAAACGTTTGTGCTGGGTGACGGTGTGTCTAGAAGGAATTAGGAGGAAGAGTGGGAAGGCGAATATGATCAAAATTGTTGCATGCATGTGTGCTGGCTTTGACACGTTAGCTTGACACAGGCTAAAGTCACCTGAAAGGAGAGAACCTCAATTGAGAAATTGGCTCTGTAAGATCAGCTGTAGGCAAACCTATAGAACATTTTCTTAATTGGTGATTGATTGGGGCGGGGGTATCCACCCATTGTGGGTGGTGCCATCTCTGAGCTCATGGTCCTGGCTGCTATAAAAAGTCAGACTGAGCAAGCCAGTGAGCAGCACCTCTCCATGGCCTCTGCATCAGCTCCTGCTGCCAGGATCCTGCCGTTTGAGTTCCTGTCCTGACTTCGTTTGTTGAGAAACAGTGATATGGAAGTGTGAACCAGATAAACCCTTTCTTCCCCAAGTTGCTTTGGTCATGGTGTTTCATCACAGCAACAGTGACCCTAACTAGGACAGCATGTGTGAAATTCTTACAAGTTAATAAAAATAGTACATTTTGGAAAAACTCTGCTGACTTGGGTTGCTCAACATGACTGTCGAGCTGTAATAACCTCAGGAACTTTTTAGTTTTTATTTACAACCAAATTGTCAGTATCTATCGCTTTAGATTTTGGTGGTGTGAATATGTTCTTAGTAGTATTAAGTTATGTTCACACACGTGTGTATACACAGATATACACAGAGAAGTAGAAGAGGGAGTAGTTAGGAAGGTGGTGTAGGAGGTTCTTCTGTCTATGTGTTGCTTTCATTGGTTGAATAAAGAAACTGCCTTGGCCTTTTGATAGGGCAGAAATTAGGTACGCGGAGTAGACAGAATGAATGATGGGAAGAAGGACAGACAGGCAGAAGCCATGAATCTCCTGCCTGAGATGGACATAGGTTAGATTCTTGCCGGTAAGCCACAGTCACGTGGTGATACACAGATTTAATAGAAATGGGTTAATCAAGATGTGAGAGTTAGCCAGTAAGAGGCTAGAGCTAATGGGCCAGGCAATGATTTAATTAATACAATTTCTATGTGATTATTTCGGGGGTTAAGCTAGCTGGGCAGCCAGAACAAAAAGCAGGCCTGCTCCTCCTTCAACAGAATGGCGCTCCAACATGGTAAACTGACTCCATGTAAAATCTGAGAGAGCTTCAAAAAGAATACAGAGTTTAACACAGCTTCTTGCTGTTTGCTGGCAGCTTGCCACAGCTGCTTTAAGAGAGATTTTCCTGATTTAGCTATAGCAATATTTTGTTGTTTTTGTTGTTGTTTTTCAAGACAAAATTTCTCTTTATAACAGCCCTAACTGTCTGGGAACTCACTCTGTAGACCAGGCTGGCCTCGACCCTCAAGTGCTTGGATTGAAAGCATGCACCACTAATACACACACCCCAGGGGGCAATTTTCTGATGAGAACCTCAGCCGCTGAGCGGATCCAAGTCCTGAAGAGCAGCCAGCTCTCCGTCTCCAGTGCCTTCATTTCTCTTTACATGTTTTGAACATTTTTTTAAAAATGCTTTTTGAAAAAAAAAAAAGAAAGAAAATTGGTGGGCAAAAATTTGAGGCAAGCTAGGTATAGTAAGTAACCCAAATTTGTAATTCCAGAGTTCGGCAGGAGAGAACACAAGGTCAAGAGTCACAGGTCATTACCAGTTACATAGTCAGCTGTACTGCATGATGTACTGCATGAGGCACTGTCTTAAGGACAAGAGACAAAGTAAAATAAACAGTTTGCCACAAACAGTAGCTCATTTGTAATCTCAGCCCTTGGGTGGCTGAGGCAAGAGAATTCCCCTTTGAGTTTGAGACCACCTTAGGCCACATAATGTGCTCAAAGCCATCCTGGGTTAGAGAGCAAGACCCAGTCTCAACCTCTATGGTCATGCTTGCCTAGTGTGCACAAAGTCCTGGGTTTGATCCCAACACCACATCTTTCTGGCCAGACAGGATGGTGCACACCTACACTGAGAATCCTACTATGGAAGAGGGGGCAGGCCTAGAAGATCATAAATTCAAGACCTTTATCAACTACACAACTGTTTTGAGGCCATCCTAGACTATGCAAAAGACAGGGGGACAGGGTTTTGGGGAAAGATGGGAAGAACAAAAGAAAGATGATTGGATGATAAAGAAACTTCACAAGGAATGAACATTTGTGTCTGACACACCCAGAAAAAAAAACAAAAAAAATGCATTTTGACCAGGAAAAAATAAAATATTGCATTAGCTGTGTGAGTAAGATTATAGTGAACAACTCATTGTCTTATTCCTTTAAAAATTTTTAATGCTTGGTGCTGGAGAGATGGCCAGCAGTTCAGAGCACTTGTTCTTTCAGAGGATCCAAGTTCAGTTCCCAGCACTCACATGGTGACACACAGCCATCCATAACTCGGTCAAGGGGAGCCAATGCCCTCTTTCTGCCCCTACAAGCCCCAGGCACACATATAGTACATACATAGACATACAGACAAAACACTCATGCATATAATATAAATCTAAAAAAAATCTAAATAGAAGTTTAATATTTGAAATTCATTGAAAAGTTGAAAGAACTGTTCAGTGAATACATAATTCCCCTTATCTAATATCTTTATGATGCTCATTGTATATGTGTCTCCATCCATATTTACAACACTAATTTTTGTCATGTCATTTCAAATCAGGCTGTAGACCTCACAGTTAAGTCTACACACTTTACCTTGCATTCCCAAGAAGAGTATTGTCTTCCATGCCAGACCCTATTTTCCAACCCAAAAAAATCAACACTGATTTAGTAATATGAATTTACAGTCCCGAAGCCCCAGTCTGTGACTGTCTTTACTCAACATTAGTTAGTATACCCTCTTATGCTAATATGAAATATCCCTACTGCTACCTTCTGACCTTTAAAAGATAATTCTACTTTTAGAATAAATTTATAATTTATAAATGATTTTATAAATGCTAAGCTTAGCTAAATCTTAAAGAGAAACTGTACTGGGTTTTGACTTTTTCAGAATTAAAGGAAGTAGATGCCAGATCGAAGCAGTTCTTCTCCTCTGTGTTGCTTTGTTACTCTTTGGTGGGAATATTGTATAATGATGTATATTAACCTGAGGTTGAACCCTGTTTACCAGTCAGTAGCTGTTTTCTGTTTAATGTGTTTAAAAAAAAAAATTTAAGGAGCTAGCAGGATGGCTCAGTAGGGATAGGTCCTTGCCACTAAGCTTATGACCTGGGTTGAGTTCCTGGGACCCACAGTTGTCGTCTGACCTCCACATGTGCATGATGCACACACAACCACTAATTAATTAGATGTGATTTTTAAACTATTTAGAGTTTAACTGGATTTGGTGGTACAGTTCTGTAATTTGCCTACTCGGGAGACTGAGACAGGAGGATCTCAATTTTAAAACTTAGCCTGGATTCATTCCCCAGTAGCACCCAACATATCAGAGCCTTTATACTAGAACAAGGAAACTTATTGATCATTTTTATTGATTTGAATTTAACATTAAACAAAAAAGAATTCCAATAAATAATAGATAAAATATATGTGTGCGTTCTGAATTGCTGCATTGACCATTAATTAGATAATATTTAACCTAATTAAGGTGACATTAACAACTTTATAAATTTTTCATTGCATTTATTTATTATATGTGAGTTTGCACACATGTGGAGGTCAGAGTAGTCAGTTGGTTCTCTCATTTCCTTCATGTGGGTTCCAGGGTTGTCAAACTTATCAGCAAGGATCTTTATCCACTGAATTGACTGGATGGTCTTATATCATTAGCTCTTAAAAGAGTTAATAAAGTTTCTTTCTTTTTTTAACGGCTATGCAGGATTGTAAATAACCTCAGAGGTCGACTGTGAATTAATTTCAACTTCAGAGATTAAGCACAATGTCTAGGCTAATCTTTGAAGTACATTGATATGTGGTGTTTAGTAACCACTGAACATGTGTGCTTCTCAAATGGCAGTTCTGTCTTCTGTGTTACTTAGATCATCAGTTTTCTTTTTGGCAGATGCTAACATCAAAGAAGTGGGCCTTGAGGGGGCGCTGCTGGCCTTACTAGATAAAGAAACAGACAGAAGCTTATGCCAGGATATCAGAGAGACTTTACATCACATGCTGACCTCTGTGGCAGTGGAGAAGCTCTCCTTTTGGTTGAAACTTTGTAGAGATGTGCTTGCTGCATCGGCTGGTGAGTACTGGGAATTGCTAGTTACAGCGGTAAAATCAGAAGAAGAAACCTAGTTGGAAATGGTCTGCCATTGACAACTGTTTCGCTTCTCTGTTTAAGTATTGTGTGGTCATTGCTTTCTTCAAATGCTATATCTTGTTAGAGTTCTCTTGAATTTCCACAACATAAATATAATGATTAGCTTGGTTTTTTTCTTTTGTCTTAAAAATTTTTTTTCTGTAACAATTTTTTTGTCTCTTTGAAAAAAGATTTATTTTTGTATATGTGACTGCATGGGGATTCGTACGTGTATGAGTGTAATGCTCTCAGAGTCCAGAAAAAGGCATAGAGCAGGGGTTGCAGGAGGTAGTGAGCTACTGTGTGGGTGCTGGGAACCAATTTTTTTTTTTTTTAAACAAAGTCTTACTATGTGGGCTAGTCTCACAGAGATCTGCCTGGTTTTGTCTCCCAAATGCTGGAATGAAGGTTATGGACCACCACACTTGCCTTTTTGTTTTCGTTCTTTTTGGTTAGGTTTGGTTTGGTTTTGGTTTATTTTATTTTGCTTTTCAAGACAAGGTTTCCCTGTGTTCCTACAATCAAGGCTGTCTAACAGCCTTGATTGTAGGAACAGACTTTGTCAAGCAGGCTGGTCTCAAAATCAGAGCTCCCTGGCCTCCGCCTCCCACAGATGGGGCTCTAGGAATGCACTGCCATGCCCAGATCTTCCATAATGGACCAGATAAAACTGTATAGTTACAGTATAAACAGAGGCATAACTTATAGTTTGTCTTAGGGTTTTATTGCTGTGAAGAGACACCATGACCACAGCAAGTCTTATAAAGGAGTACATTTAATTGGGGCTGGCTTACAGTTAGAGATTTAGTCCATTGTCATCAGGGCAGGAAGCGTGGCAGTGTGCAGGCATATGGGGTGCTGGAGAGGGAGCTGAGAGTTCTTCATCTTGATCTGCAGACAGCAGAAGGAGACTGTGTGCCACACTGGGTGTAGCTTGCGCATAGGAGACCTCCAAAGCTGCCCCCACAGTGACAAAGTTCTTCCACCAAGACCACGTCTACTCCAATAAGGCCACACTTCCTAATAACGCCCTCTCTATGGGCCTATGGGGCCATTTTCTTTCAAACCACCACGTAGTTATATCATTTCTTTGCATATATTATAAATGATTGAGAGATTGCAACATGTCATCATAATAGAAGGTTACCATAGTTCACATTTTGTGATTCTGTGAGGCCTTGTGCTGTGTAATGAGCTGACAGTACCAGCGCCCAATTGTTGTTTTTTGTTTGTTTGTTTTGTTTTGTTTTGATTCTTTATTCTTTGGGGGCCCACCACCCAGCTCCCAAATAAATCACATGGAGTCTCATTCTGTCTTTATTCTTTATTATAAATGCCTTAGCTTGGCTTGTTTCTAATCAATTTTTTTGTTTGTTTTTTGAGACAGGTTTTTCTCTGTATAACAGCCCTGACTGCCCTGGAACTAACTCTTGTGGACCAGGCTGGCCTCAAACTCACAGAGATCCACCTGTGTCTGCCTCCTGAGTGTTGGGATTAAAGGCGTGCACCACTACCACCCTTCTCTAGCCAGTTTTTCTTAAATTAGCTCATCTACCTTTTGCCTCTGGGCTTTTACCTTTTTCTATTCTATATTTCTTTTCTTCTTACTCCATGTCTGCCTGGCTGGGTGGCAGAGTGACTGGGTGGTGGGGTGACTGGCCCCATGTATCCTCCTCCTTTTCTTGCTCCTCTGTCTCTCTTCCCAGATTTCTCCTCCTGTTTATTCTCTTTACCTGTCAGCCCTGCCTATTCTTTCTCCTGCCTCGCTATTGGCTGTTCAGCTCTTTTTAGAGCAATCGGGTGTTTTAGACATGTTCCACAGCCTAAAAGAATGCAACACATCTTTAACTAACATTCCACAACACTCAGTAGTTGACATTTTGAACAGTCTGGTCTCTCCACAGTTAATAATGTTAATTTCAAATGGTGTTAGATCTGTATTAGTCAAGAGTAACAGGATTTACACAATGATCCTGTCTATATGTATATATAGAAAGGAGATTTACTAGCATGACTTACAGACTGTGGTCCATCTAATCCAACAATGGAAGCCTACTAACCGATAGTTCAAGAATCCAATAGTTGCTCAGTCTCAGCTTATCTACAGTGTATGCCAGAATCCCAAAGAAGTAGGTTGTAGCCACTGAAGTAATCGATGTGCTAGAAAGGTGAGAGCAATCAGGCAAAGAGCAACAGCTTCCTTCTTTCATGTCCTTATATAGGCTGCCAGCAGAAGGTGTAGCCCAGATTAGATCTCCATTAAAGGCTTGTCTTCCTACCTCAAAGATCTGGATTAGAAGTGATAGTCATTCTTCAAATTAACCGGAAATCCCTCACAGGTGTGCCTTCCATTTTTGGGTTTTAGTTGATTCAAGATGTAGTCAAGTTTACACCCAAGAATAGAATCACAGATGCCCAATGTGGGCTGCATGCCTGTGATCCCATCCCGTGGAGATACTGGCAGAAGGATAAGGAATTCAAAGCCAGTCAATCTCAACTTCATAATGAGTTTGGGACCAGACTAGTCTATATAAGGCTACCTGAAACACACACAAAGCTGGGATGATGGCACATGCCTGTAATCGCAGCACTTGGGAGAAAGAGGCAGGAAGATCAGAAATTAAATGTCATCGTTAGCCACATAGCAAGTTTGAGGCCAGCCTGGGATACATGAGAGACCCTGCCTCAAAAAAAAATTAAATTAAAAAATTAAAAAATAAAATTAAAGAGTTCAATAAATATTGAAAACCATGTTATTTGACTAATGCCTTAGCTTAATAAAAAGAATGTGTGTTTGAGGTCTTAAACTGTGTCTCCTTAATTTAAGTGAAAATGAGAAGAGAAAAAAGAAATTTCATTTCAGGCAAAATGATTTTTTTATATGCATTAGTGTTTTACCTACATGTGTGTCTGTGTGAGGATGTCAGATCCCCTAGAACTGGAGTTAGGGTTTAAGCTGCCATGTGGGTGCTGGGAATTGAATTCAGAACCTCTCTAGAAGAGCAGCCAGCTTTCTTAACCACCGAACCATCTCTCCAGCCCCCAAAAGTAATTTTTTTAATCTGATGTAATTTTTTTGTTTTTGTTTTTCGAGACAGGGTTTCTCTGTAAGTTTGGAGCCTGTCCTGGAACTAGCTCTTGTAGACTAGGCTGGCCTCGACCTCACAGGGATCCTCCTGCCTCTGCCTCCCAAGTGCTAGGATTAAAGGCCCGCGCCACCACCACCTGGCTCTGATTAATCTTTTTTTTTTTGAAGATTTATTTATTTATTATGTATACAACATTCTGCCTCTATGTATGCCCACATGCCAGAAGAGGGCGCCAGATCTCATTACAGATGGTTGTGAGCCACCGTGTGGTTGCTGGGAATTGAACTCAGAACTCTGGAAGAATGACCTGTGCTCTTAACATCTGAGCCATCTCTCCAGCCCCGATTTGACTTCTTAGTGGTTGGTCCTCCTGTGATCTAATGTCTATAACTTAAAACCTGGTAAGGACTTCTGCTTTGAAAGAAAATGTAGCTCTGGCTGGGGATCTAGTTCAGTGGTAGAGCACTGCCTTCCACATGTGCCGCCCTGAGTTCAGTCCCCAGGGAAAGAAGAAAAGAGCACCTCTAATTTTGTGGGAACAGGGGATTCAGGGTCAGGTTCTGATTCTGTGGGAACAGGGGATTCAGGGTCAGGTTCATCTTCACTACATGGCGAATTCACTGCCGTCCTGGGCTACATGAAACCCTATCTCAAACCAAAAATCTTAATATTTTTAAAATATGTACATAATTAGATTTATTTTTTTTCTATTATCTTTCTTATTTAAATTTTTTCTGCTCTTTCTGCCTCTACTCCCTGAGTACTGGGATCCTGGTGTGCACCGCCATGCCCAGCTTTTCTTAATTTTGCATTTGTATTCCCTGAAGCTTCCGACTCAGCTGTGTTTTGTCAATAACATTTCATTTTGTTTGTTCTGGAACCTCCCTGACCAAAAATCACAGAAAAGGATCCCATACCTAGCATTTTCATTCAGTAGCTCATGGTTTCTGGGGGCAGTATCCAACACCTAAGCAAACACACACATACACAGCTTAAATTAACAACTCAAAGAAAGACATTTACCATGATACATATTTACTATCCCTGCTTTGATTACTTTTCCCCAGCATTTTCCACCCCTTCTTTCATATGACGTATGTTCCACTTTCCTCTCACCCTCTCAAGGGCCTTTCTGGACTCCTGGCTGCTACATACGCTCCAAATTAAACATACATCTAAAAATTTGAAACTAGGATCCTTATGATAGAGAACATGAGCCATTTGTCTTTCTGGACCTGTTTCAGCTCAGTATATTTCCAGTTCTGTCTTCCTGCAGAGTTCATAATTTCATTTTTCTTTTCAGCTGAATAAAATCCCATTTCTATATCCATCGTGTGTGTACCACACTTCTTATCCATCATCAGCTAAGGAACGGCTGGGCTGACAGAGTGAGCATGGAGGAGCAGGGCCTCTGTGCTGGGACATGGAGTCCTGTGGGTGCATTCCTACAAGTGCTGTAGCTGGATCGTCTGCTCATTCCCTCCTAGCTTTTTAAGAAAGATACATGCTGCCGGGCAGTGGTGGCGCACGCCGTTAATCCCAGCACTCGGGAGGCAGAGGCAGGCGGATCTCTGTGAGTTTGAGGCCAGCTTGGTCTACAGAGTGAGCTCCAGGACAGGCTCCAAAGCTACAGAGAAACCCTGCCCTGAAAAACCAAAAAAAGAAAGAAGAAACTTCCATGCTGATTTCCATAGTGTCTGTCTGTTTGCACTTTTGGCAACAGTGAACAAGGTTCCTCTTTCCCCACATATGTGTAAGAGTGGAGACTAAAGAATGGGAACCGGAGGTGGGAAGAATGCTGAGGGAGCTAACTGCTGCCCCAGTGGGAAACAAGGCTCTGCTTCTGTGGCTCTAGCAGACTGCACCTGGTGCTGCGTGAGGGCTGAGTGGACGCCATGTTCACTGCAGCCCCCTTTTGTTTTGTGTATCTCCTTTAGTTCTGGCATGTGGAATGGGGGGAATTATAAATCTTTTCCTGGTGATTTCTTTATACCCCTGCCATCTATCTTGACCTCTTTTGATACTGCAGGTCTGGTTTATTCTCTCGTTGGTGTTTTGTTTTTGTTTTTTGTCTTTTTATTAATGCTCTGTAGTTTGACTTCATCCTTTCTTATTGGGAAAATGTCTTTCCATCTCTGTTGACTGGTTTTGTTTTGTTTTGTTTTTGTTTGTTTTGTTAGTGGCTTGAACTCATCTGCTTGTCTCTACCTTCAGAGTGCAAGGAGCACTCTGGTTCTCATCACCACATCTGGTTCTGCATAGACTTTGTATTCACAGTGTGTTCTTGGCTAAAACTTTGTTAGTGAGTTCTTTGCTAATCTGACACACACCAAAAAATGTGGAAAATATTGACATATACAAGATACTTTAAGAATAATAGGTTGGGGGCTGGAGAGATGGCTCAGAGGTTAAGAGCACTGGCTGCTCTTCCAAAGGTCCTGAGCTCAATTCCCAACAACCACATGGTGGCTCACAACCATCTGTAATGAGATCTGGTGCCTTTTTCTGGCCTGCAGACACACATGCAGGCAGAACACTGTATACATAATAAATAAATAATCTTTTTATAAAGATTAATAGGTTGGTTTGTTTTATGGCATTCATTCCATTTAGTTTATAAGGTTAATAGTTAGCCAGTTAGCAAGTGTAGGCTTGATGGTGTATGTCTTTAATCCCTACACCCTGCAGGCAGAGGCAGGCAGATCTCTAGGAGTTCAAAACCACTAGCACACTGACCCTGTATCAAAAGAAAAAGTTAACAGTTACTAAGAGACAGTTCCCTGATTGGTAGCTAGAAGCATAGCTTTGAGACTATAATAATAGCAGGGAATGTTGTAACAAAAACGTGTGTGTGTCCCCTGACTATTTCAGTAGGTTCAAGAATCTCCTTAAACCCACTTAAGGCCTTATTGTTGAGATTTTGAATTTTATTAAGTACAGCCATCTTCATGCGAGGGATTAATAATTATCACAGTATGTGATAATTTTATCATCATTATTGGTGTGTGTGTGATGGTTGGGGTGCACATAGACAAGTACATGTCTGTGGAGGTCAGAGTGACAAACTCATACTGTTGCCAGTGGCTATGAGACCTAATTGTCTTATGTTATCATAAAGGTGTATGATTGATGAATAGTAATTCTAGTCTGCATTTGGAGTTGTGTCTTATGTTCTTTAATAGATGTGTCTTCCAATTGTATTTACTTATGTTTCCCTTGATGAAGATTTCACAGCTGTAACTTCCCTGGATACAATGCAAGAGGAAGAAGGAGACAGAGGTGATGATGCCTCAGTTTTGACCAGCAGGAGTGATGGGAAGCCACGCCCTTTCAGTAATCCTAGATGGGCCACCAGAGTCTTTGCTGCCGACTGTGTCTGTAGAATAATTAACCAGTGTGAAAATGCAAACAGTGCCCATTTTGACATCACTTTGGCACAGGAATTGAAAAAATGTGATTCAAGAAGTAAGTGGCACGGGAGTGGAACAGCCAAGATGAAAGCAGAGCGCTGACTGCTGTGGTTCTCACCTTAAAATAAAGCTACAGCACTGCCGGGCCTCATTCTCGCTGGACCAGCCCACTGCATTCTTGCAGTGTATTCAAATAATAAGATATTTATTACAGGTTCAGTTCCTAGAACCTGTATGGTAGAAGGGAAGAACCAATTCCTGGTGGTTGCATGCACTATGACACGCATGTCCATAATATACATGTGCACTTGTACACACACACACACACACACACATTAGGAAATGTAATTTTTTTTAAATATTTGTTTATTGATTATGTATACAATATTCCATCTGTGTGTATGCCTGCAGGCCAGAAGAGGGCACCAGACCCCAGATGGTTGTGAGCCACCATGTGGTTGCTGGGAATTGAACTCAGGACCTTTGGAAGAGCAGGCAGTGCTCTTAACCTCTGAGCCATCTCTCCAGCCCCAGGAAATGTAATATTTTTTAAAAAATTTAAATCAAAATCTTGGTATTCCCAGTCTGAATATACATTGTGTATAATAATTTTCAAGCAAGCATTTATTTTCTTTTTTTTTATTTTTATGTTTTTTTTTGAGAAAAGAAAGTAAGCTATCTTTTTTCATTATACATACCAATCCAAGTTCCCACTCTCTCCCCTCCTCCCATTCCTTCCACACACCCTCCCACCCACCCCACCCCTATCCAGTCCTCAGAGAGGGTAAAGCACATTGCTCTGGGGATGGTCCAAGGCCCTCCCTACTATATCTAGGCTGAACAAGGTACCCATCCAAAGAGAATAGGATCCCTAAAAGCCAGTACATGCAGTAGGGATAAATCCTGGTGCCACTGCCAGTGCCCCTCAGTCTGCCCCAGCCATGCAACTGTCACCCACATTCAGAGGGACTAGTGTGGGCCTATGCTTGTTCCTTCCCAGTCCAGCTGGAGTTGGTGGTGTTTTCATGTATGTGTGGGATGGATGTAGTTTTAGACACTAACGATACAAAATCAGTGTGCCACTCACTGATACTCTCTGACTCCATGCTAGAAATCAAGACTCTAGTTGGCTTTTACTAAGAGGTGGTGGTTTTTATTGTGGACTCTCACATGTTTTCTAGGTAAACGCTGGTTTCCTAAGTACTACTGGAACACTTAAATAATTTACTTTTGTTTCTCCTCAGAATTTTTATAGCAAGAAGATGCTTTAGGAATGAAAGGAATTTCATTTTTCATTTCTGTACCTAGAGTTGTTTTTATATATTTCTATGTTTGACAAGACATGAAAAACATAATCCATATAAAGAGCTACATGGAATTTTTTAAACTCCCTTGTCACCAACTTGTCATAAAGAGAGTGAATTACTGCCAAGTTCGTCACAACCCGAGCTCTGCTAAGTACAATTAATGTGCTTTTATCAGACAGTCTGGGCAAAGTGTTTATTGAGGAAACTGCTAGCACTTGTTCTTAAAGGCTGTTAATTCTGCTTTGGACTTTTGCATAGCTATATATATAATTTTTTTGTTTCAGATGGTTTTGTGTATATTTAAGTGTGCATTAAATTTAGCCTGAAAGTCTATTTAACACAGGATAAAACAGAGCAGTAAATCAAATCAAGAGAGTCTAAAAACAAGTGTGGGCTATGAAATAAGAGAACGTTATAACGTAACGCAAATCTTCGTTTCAGCTTATTCTTCTTCATGATAATGCATATTTTTCATCTTCTAGATGATTTTTTGGTGCTCCATCTTGCTGACCTAATTCGCATGGCTTTTATGGCTGCGACAGACCATAGTGACCAGCTGCGTCTCTCCGGCCTTGACACACTCTTGGTTGTTATTCGACGGTTTGCAGATATTGCAGAGCCCGAGTTTCCAGGTCATGTTATCCTGGAACAGTATCAAGCCAATGTAAGCATCACCTGTTCAGGCTCTCCTGGTACTACTATTAACACACCGGTAAAAGCTATGAAGTCGTCTTATATCACCTTTTAGTTCATAAAGACTCTTCTAACCCATGGCCCTTAACATCAGTGCATAGAAAATACATGTATTTGTAGAACAAATCTAATAGCTAGCATATGGTAAAGTTTCAAGTAAAAGCAAAATCATATATTTAAAATAGTATCTTATAACCTTAAGGATTGATTTTTATAATTAAAACCTTTTTAATTTACAGGAACGGACATTTTTTAGTAGAAAAATCTTTTGCAAAATGTCTGAGTAAGCAACATAACAGTAAATAATCAGGCTACATACATGCTTTACCTTCCTTACTCCTAGATTAGAGTGCTACATGCAACCTTCCTTGGGATTTATTTTTCTACCTGGTTTCATCTCTGATGTTATGATCTTTCTGTGTTTAATAGTTCAAGGATAGAGGTAGAACTGCCCATCTTGTAATCTGTCTGTTGCTTGACAGGTAGTTGTGATGGTTAGAAATAAACAGACCCTCTAGAACAGTTCTCTAGTTGGTTGGCCAGCTCCATCACTTCTTCCCAGCAAACAAAGCCAGTGTATACATGGGGTTGTAGCCAAAGAAAGGGGCTGCAGTGCATGGAATTACCATGTTGGAACAGTACTGTACCAGCTTGGTTATGTTCTCATAGAACTCCAGGTGCAAGAAACACAGTTTGGCAAGAAAATGGGGGATTCTCCATGCTGGCTTTACTCCGAGCATACACACCCCACCCCACCCCCACACCTCTGATTGGTAACAAGACAATTCTTCCCACACTTAGATCTTTACACAGACCAGGAGCTCTGGGAGCAGGGCTGCTTCCCCAGAGGCAGAAATGTGCTATCTGGGGCAGACAGGAGTGATGGGCCATATCCTTAATGGATGATTTCCGCAATGTTAAAGTGATACTCTCTTGTTGATGTTTGTCGAATCCTGTGATGCCCTTGTCAGGTTGGAGCAGCTCTTAGACCAGCCTTCACTTCAGAGACACCACCGGATATCACCGCCAAAGCATGTCAGGTGAGTGGCTACAAAGTGGAAACTTAAAGAGGCTGGAGTCCAGAGCCAGCCTGGGCTACATTCTGAGCTCCAGTCAAGGTTCTTCCTTACAGTCTCAGAGTCACATCGGCACACCCTTTTCCTTTCCTTTGGACATTTGGGAAACACACCAGTGCATGGTGCCACAGGCTGCAAGAGTCCCAGTTTACTAGAACAGTGTGTGTTGATGAGCTTGTCAGTGTTTCTTCTGTTCCTGTTACAAATACTGTCACAACTGGGTGTGGTGGCGCATGCCTTTAGTCCAGCACACAGGAGGCAGGCAGATCTAACACTGAGTTCCAGGCCAGCCTGTTCTACACAGTGAGTTTTAGGACATCCAGGGCCAAAACCCTGTCTCGAAAATCCAAAAATAAAGTAAAAATATTGCCACAGCAAGTCATCCCTCATAGGGCCTGTCAGTGGATACACTGCACAGGGGGCCAGAAAGGGGGCAGATTAATAAAACACACCAGCAATGTATGCAAGCACCTACTTTCCCCATTATCAGCAGCATTATGAACTACCAGACTTTTATTTAGACTCTGATTGACTAAAAACGGTGTGTCAGGAGAGCACAGGTTGGCATTACAAGCAAAGTTAAGCATGTTTTCCTGTCTCTAAGAGCTATATGATACAGTTGGAGACAGCAGGCATCCTTGGCATGCGGTGTCAACCACTTAGTGGCCAGCCCAATAGGTGACCTGAAGGAATAAGTTATAGACATAACACAGAAACTTTGCTTGCAGCAGTTCCTTCATCTTTCTTTTTCTTTTCATTATTCTTAGAGGATGTCTCGTGCTACAGTTGAGTGCGGGCCCTCGTGCATGTTCTGTCACTGAGAAGCCTTCCTAGCATTCACCTTGTTTTTACCTGGTTGAATTTTAGAGCTATTTGAGTGCAGTCAGTATTAATGGACTGTGTATTAAGGAAATTTTGTTCAAAGCCCTTAATTTAGCATCTCTTTGTATGAGTGTTCTTTTTATAAACCACCTGAAATCTTAGTAAATGAGACAAGAATTAAATAAATATATGTAGGCCAGGTGGTGGTGGAACACGCCTTTAGTTCCACTACTCAGGAGGCAGAGGCAGGCAGATCTCTGTGAGTTCGAGGCCAGCCTGGTCTACAGAGTGAGTTCCAGGACAGACTCCAAAGTTACACAAAGAAACCTTATCTTGAAAAACCCAAAATGAATGAATGAATAGATGTTCTTCTCTATGTAAATAGAGTTCTGTTCTGAGCAGTAGTGGCACACACCTTTAATCCCAGCATTTGGGAGGCAAAGACAGGAGTTGTAGGCCAGCCTGGTCTACAGAGTTCCAGGACAGCCAGGGCTATTACACAGAAAAACTCTGTCTTGAAAAACAAATAAACAAAATGGGGTTCTGTATTAATAAATCTATCACAAATAGAAAATACATATAGTGCCTCAGTTCCGGCCACTGTTCCTGGGCAACCTGGGTACCAGAGCAGACTTGCTCCCCTTGTAAGCTGAGTAGGACTGTGGCTTTCTGCCTCCTCCCAGAATCACAAGAGAGGATTTGTGCTTCCTGTCGGTAGAAAGTACAGCTTTTCCTAACTTACTGCCTCTGCAAATAATAAAGTTTAAAAATAGCTAGTCAGAGGCCAACTGTATATGGACAAGGTAAAAATATTTTTCTCTAGAAAGATAGCTACCATGGCGTCTGGAAAAGCACAAAGTCCCTAAAAATTTAGCGAACTTTAGTCATTGCAGAATTTACTCCGTCTGGTTTTGTGTTGTGGTGGGTTCGTTTGTTAGTTTAGAAGCAGGGTCTCTCTCTGCCGCCCTGACTGACCCAGACTCACTATATAGAGGCAGCCTGTCCTCAAATTCACAGACATCTTCCTGCCTCTGTCTCCTGAGTACCGAAATTAAAGGCATCTACTACAACATCCTTTGGTTTTTAGGGACTGGACCTGTTGTAGCCCTGGCTGGCCCTAAACTAGCCAAATCTGACTTGAAACTCCTGCCTCTGCCTCCCTACTGCTGGGATATAGGCATGAGCCACTATAGTTGACCTGCATTGCAAAATATGAATAGTGTTTCATTGTGGTGATTTTGACTTGTTTTTTAAATAAAAATAAACTGTTATTAGAAGGATCAAAATCTTAGCGTCCAGGGTTGTTGCCCAGTAAGAGACCACTTGCCTGGCATGTGTGAGAGTCTACGTCCAATCCCTCGTACTGCTAAAACAAAACTGAAAATGAAGCCTTCCTTGGAGTGCTGTGTTTTGTTTTGTGACAGGGTCTCACTGTGTAGTTCTGATGACCTGGAACTTGCTATGTAGACAAGGCTAGCCTCAAAAAGATCACCCTGCCTCTGCCTCCCAAGCACTGAAACTAAAGGCATGTACCAGCATACCCAGCTTCGTCAGGGTTCTAAATATGTATTAAGTCTTTGTCTTTTAACTAAGTCATATTAGTTAACCACACAGTCTCTTAATTTTAAATACTGAGATATGATACTAAAGATTAGAATGTTATTTAAAATATTTATCCAGAAGTTTGTGGTTATGGATTCATAGTTTAATTTATGCGTATTGGTCTCTCACACTCTTCATCTTACCCCCTAAAGAGCACTGTTTTATTACTTCAGCCTTAGTCTCTGTTTATTTTTGAAGTCTCAGCTTTTGGTTCTTTGTCTGCTGCATTCTGTTAGGTTTCTTGGTTTAAAAAAAAAAATTCTCACCGGGCAGTGGTGGCGCACGCCTTTAATGCCAGCACTCGGGAGGTAGAGGCAGGCGGATCTCTGTGAGTTTAAGGCCAGCCTGGTCTACAAGAGCTAGTTCCAGGACAGACTCCAAAGCCACAGAGAAACCCTGTCTCGAAAAACCAAAAAAAAAAAAAAAAAAATTCTGGACTGGGAAGATGGCTCAGCAATTAAGAGCACAGGATGCTTTTCCAGAGGGCCTGGGTTCAATTCCCAGCACTCACACCTGTCTGTAACTCCAGGTCCAGAGGATCTGACATCTTTACACAGGCATACATGCAGGCAAAACACCAATGCACATAAAATAAAAATAAATAAATCATTTAAAAATTAAAATATATATATATTTCCATGGCTAGTTCCTAAGATTTGGTGGGCTTTGCTAAACTCACAAAGATGAACTACAGAATTTTTAAAGCTGACTTCTGGTCTCCTCGAAACCAGGTTTGCAGCGCGTGGATAGCAAGTGGAGTTGTACGTGACCTCAGTGATCTCCGCAGAGTTCATCAGCTGCTTGTCTCCTCCCTAGTGAAAGTACAGGCTGGGAAAGAAGCTCTCAGTCACCTGTATAATGAGAGCGCTTCCACCATGGAGATCCTGGCTGTGCTGAAAGCCTGGGCGGAGGTTGGTGCTCTTCATTTACAGTGGGAATTATGGCAGCTATCAGACACCGTAAACACTGTAGGCTGTAAATACAATTATACAAAGTCCTATTTGTTAGGATTCTGGGTGGGAGGGACCTTGGCAGCATGTGGGAGCCCACAGCGAATAAGGGACAGACAAATATGCCATGTATACAGAGCTTATGTGGAGAATTTATTGAGACAAGAGGGAAGGAGAGGGAAGAGAGACTGAGAGAGGCGAAGAGAGAGGGGCAGAGACCTGCTTGCAGAAAGAGCAGGAATGGGTGGATCTTGTCTTTTAAAGGGACCGGGGCTGGCCAGGGTGCTGCCTGAGTGCATCCTGCCAGGTAACAGGGGCCAGCATAGTGCCTGAGTCCTAACACTGTTGGCAGGGAAGGTTTTCGTGGATCTCTATGTGTTTGCCAAGAATTGAAGCCAGGTCCTTGATTGAACCAGGTATGGTAGGTAAAGCTTGTAAGGCTGAGCCATACCCTAACCTAGGTTGGTTTGGGGTATTTTGTTTGGTTTGGTTTGGTTTGGTTGTTGTTTTGGTTGTGTTATTGGTGTTGTTTGGGGTTTGTTTTGTTTTGTTTCTGAGGCAAGGTCCTCCCATGTAGCTGAGACTGGTGATGAGACTGTGATTCTTTCCTCTGCCTCTCAAATGCTGAGACACCACCTGTGTCACAGTGCTAAGTAGTAGCCAATTGCAAGGGAAACCAAAGAAGCCCAAGTAAGATGTGTTTATATATTAATTGACAAATGACAAGCAGTCTAAAGAGTCAAGTAGGAGCAGTTATGAATTAAAGATAAACTATAGAAACCCAGGTGGTGGCAGCGCAACCTTGAACCCCAGCACTTGTGAGGCAGAGACAGGGATCTCTGTGAATTCGAGGCCAGCCTGATCTACAGAGCAAGTTCCAGGACAGCCAGAGCTACACAGAGAAACCCTGTCTTGAAAAGACAAAAAACAAAACATCATTTTCAAATAAAACTTTGTATTCTCATGGTATTGTTTGTCATTTAAATCCCATTGTTTTTCATTAAACACATTACTTTCTCTTAGTTTTTCCTCAGTGACTGATCAACATATTCTGTATAACAGAGGCCTTTAATCCCTTTCTGAATTCCCTGGAGCCAGATACTTTTAGATTTCAAAAATAAGGGTGAAACTAACATAGTGTGTGTTCTATGACTCTGTCTAGGACATCAGGGGCAATAACTGGGGCCCTATAATCAGGCACATCAGCATATCTATAGTAAAGTATATCAATACTGTGCTATGTATAAAAACTGAATTAAGTGCTGGGGGTTGAATGGTGGTAGTGCACACTTTTAATCCCAGCACTCGGGAGGCAGAGGCAGGCGGATCTCTGAGTTCGAGGCCAACCTGGTCTACAAAGCAAGTTCCAGGACAGGCTCCAAAGCTACAGAGAAGAGAAACTGAATTAAATTTGTCACTTTTTTTGTTTTTTTGTTTTTTTGAGACAGGGTTTCTCTGTAGCTTTGGGGGGAGATCTGCCTGCCTTTGCCTACTGAGTGCTGGGATTAAAGGTGTGCACCACCACCGCCCGGCAAATTTGTTCAATTTTGCTATTATTTTGGCTTAACACGATGTACATATTTCCGAGTGTTTTCACTTGTTTTGTTTCAAAGTTGGCTCTTTTAGGTTTTAGAGTTATAGGACTAAAGTTATTCTTTAGTTCATGAATGTACTTAAGTAAACCTTTTTATAGTGGTTTAGTGGCAATTTTAGTAAGCATATTTTCAGCACCCGCAGTTGAGAAGTGGCTGTCTGCAGCCACATGATGAGGGGATTAGGTTCACCTAGAGTGCTGTTGTTTGTAGCCGTGGCTGTTGAAGTGCATAGTGGCAGGATGTGTACCAGTATTTATTGCTCTGAGATATCTCATGGGACTTTTTTTAGATTTATTTATTTTATTATTTTATGTGTATGAATGTTTTGCCTGCATGTATATGTGTGCACTACACGTGTGCCTGTCTTCTGTGAAGGTCAGAATAGGGCATTACATTAGATCCCCTGGAACTGGAGTTACAGATGATTGCAAGCTACTATATAGCTGTTAGGAATTGAACCCAGGTTTTGCAAGAGCAGCCAATGCTCTTAATTGCTGAACCAACTCTTCTTTCCCAGAAATGATTTTTTTTATCTTTCTACAGTCTGTATGTGTTTATACATACATGCCTTTTTTAAAATAATTTCAACACTTTATTTTTGCTAATCATATGGTTTGTGTTTCTTTTGAGTGTGTGCTGCCAGTGCATGTGTGGGTGGTGGTAGATGCCAGAAGAGGGTGTGGGGTCTACTCACTTCCGCCTCCCCCACTTGAGTTACAGGCAGTGGTGAACCACTTGATGTAAATGTTGGGAATCGAACTCAGATCCTCTAGAAGAGCAATGTGTACTCTTAACCGCTGAGCCATCTCTCCAGCCCTGCATGCCCTCTTGATACCACAGTGCATTTCAAGTTGAATGTTCTCACATAAAAACATTGTATTGCTTCATCAGACATGAGATTTTTCTTCTACTTATAAACTTTTAACAGGTCTACATAATTGCTGTACAAAGACATAAAAGTCTCAAACAAACTTCAAAGACTCCTATTAACTCAGAAGACAGTGTGAGAAGTGGGTCCCCTTCAGCTGATGGTCTTCTTGAGTTGGTCTGCGCAGACCTGGGCACACTAAGCAAACTCTGGCTCGCTGTCCTGCAGGATTTTGCTCTCTTAACTTTGCCTGCAGAATTTGCCTCTCAACTTCCTGTTGAAGGTAAGGAGGTAAAATAAGTTGCTAATTCCTAGAGTGACAGTAACTTCTATCCCAAGTTTTCTCCTAGAGTATGTGAGTATGTGATGCTTAGCTGAAACATTTTTCCCCGGGACAATTTGTATTCATGGGGTAAGCAGCTAAGAGTTGCATTAATGTAGACAACTAGAAATTTGCTCTATTTTGTTTTTTGAGACAGGGTTTCTCTGTGTAACACGGCTGGCTGTCCTGGAACTTGCTCTGTAGACCATGCTGGCCTTGAACAGTAAGATGAGTCACAAAGCCTGGCAGTGGTAGCGCACGCCTTTAATCCCAGCACTTGGGAGGCAGAGGCAGGAGGATCTCTGTGAGTTCAAGGCCAGCGTGGTTTATAGAGCGAGTTCCAGGACAGGCCCCAAACCCTGTCTCAGAAAAAACAAGCAAAAAAAAAAAAAACCAAAAAACAAAAAAACAGATGAGTCACCAACTGAGTATAGAGAAGGTTTATGTATGTCAAGCCTGAGAACAGACAGCTCATTAGTGCTGATAAAATCAGAAAGTACTTGCTGGGGGGTGGGGGAGCTTGGGAACTGCCAGGGAGAGTTACAGATGTACCTGATGAACAGCAGAGGTTAACCACAGTCTTTCCCTGTTCCTACCGACTGCTTCCTCCTTTGGCAGGCGGTGCTTTCTACACAGCAGAGACTAGCGAAAATGCAAAGCTGCATTACCACAGCTCCTGGGCGCTCATCCTCCATGCTGCAGCACTGTGGCTCACCAGCACAGGTTTCACTGACCCGGATGAAGGCGCTGCCAATCTCTCCAGGCCTGTAACTCCGACATCCATGTGTCAGGGCTCATCGTCATCTGGGACTGCAGTGAAGTCCCCAGAGGATGTCTACACTGACAGGTTCCATCTGATTTTAGGTCAGCGAAAGGGCTGGCAGTGCTAGAGGGCTTACCCTTGAGTTGTTTCTGCTGTGACATCATTATTGAAACTAAGTATTGTGTTGCCGGGCAGTGGTGGCGCACACGCCTTTAATCCCTGCACTCGGGAGGCAGAGGCAGGCGGATCTCTGTGAGTTCGAGGCCAGCCTGGTCTACAGGAGCTAGTTCCAGGACAGGCTCCAAAGCTGCAGAGAAACCCTGTCTCGAAAAAACAAAAAGGAAGGAAGGAAGAAACTAGGTATTGTGTATATTTTATAAAATTAAAAATTGTATTATAGTAAGTCTAGAATCCTATTATAAGTTGATAAATAACAGAAATTACAAGAAAAGTTTAGTCCCTTTCTTTCTACAAAAGTTTTGTTTGATTGGTGAAAGAAGGGAGTTGTTTTGTGACAGGATCTCAGTATGTAGCCCAGGCTGGCCTAGAACTCCTGCCTCACCCCCAAGTCTGAGATCACAGAATTGTGCCACCCCATCCGGCTTTCCGTAGTTTTGTTTGTTTTGTTTTATGTGTGTGTGTGCGTGCGTGTGCCTGCCTGCTGTGACTGTTTGTGCCTGTGAGTGTAGACACCCACTGGAGCCAGAAGGAGGCTTTGTGTCCCATGGAACTGGAGTTATTGACATTGAGCTGCCAGTGTGGGTGCTGGGAACTGAGCTCTGGTCCTCTGAAGGGCTCTATGTGCACTTGACCACTGAGCCGTTTCTGTAACCGCTCCACAGTTTTTAGAAGAGGAGCTCTCCCACTGATATAAATTTCTCACTATATACATTAAAAAAAAATTGGAATGTGCATGCATGTTTTTATTGTGTTGTTCCCAAAAGTTTCAAAAACGTATGCCCAGAGACTTTTTAAAAAAAAAAATCAGGGGCTGGAGAGATGGCTCAGAGGTTAAGAGCACTGACTGCTCTTCCAGAGGTCCTGAGTTCGATTCCCAGCAACCACATGGTGGCTCACAACCATCTGTAATGAGATCTGGTGCTTTCTTCTGGCCTGCAGGCATGCATGGAGGCTGAACACTGTGTACATAATAAATAAATAAATCTTTAAAAAAAAAAAATCAGGAAGCTCCACGGCTAAGAGCTGTTGCTGCTCCTCTAGGACCTAAATTCAGTTCCTAGCACCAACTTCAGGGTACCGACAGTCACCTATAACTCCAGCTCCTGGTTTCTGTAGGCCCCTGTGCGCGCACGCACACACACACTTTTTTAATTTTAAAATTATTATTTTATTCTATGTGTATGGTGTTTTGCTTACATGTATTCTGCCCACCACTTATATGCTCCGTGCCCATGGACACCAGGTGTCAGCTGCCCTGAAACTAGTCAGTTGTGATCCACTATGTGGATGCTGGAGATCAAACCTAGGTCCTCCGGAAGAGCAGCCAGTGTTCATTAACCATGGAGCCGTCTCTTCAGCCACTAAAATTACTTTTAATTAATAAAGAAAGAAAATTAACTAAGTGTGGTAGCATATACTTTTAATCCCATCACTTGGGAGGTAAAGACAACAGGATCAGGAATTGAACACAAGTCCAAGGCCAGCCTCGACTAGGTGACTGTGACTGCATGTCACACCCACACAGGGATCTAAAGCTGTCTTACTGTTTACTTGTGTAAAGTCGCTGCATGTGTCTTATCACAGTGGACTTCTCTAATAGTCTGGACGAAGACTCTCAGAAGCCTCTTCTCTGCCTTTCCCAGGAATCAGCGTAGAGTTCCTGTGTTCCCTGCGCTCAGATGCCACCATGGAGAGCATCACCGCCTGTCTGCGGGCACTGCAGGTCCTTCTCGATGTCCCGTGGCCCAGATCTAAAATCGGCAGTGACCAGGTGATATATTGTGCTGTGAGAACAGGAATGTGTTGCGGTTACTATGGTAGGCGATCTCAGGAACGATCACCAAAGGAAGAGGGGCACAGCCGGCCCTGGGATGCCAGGAGGATTGGGTAACCCAGGAACAGCCAAGCCTCTGACCGGGTTCTCTGCCTTCTGCCATGCAGGAAGGACCTGTGTTGCTTTGTCCAGCATAGTAGCCATTGTTGTGTGTGGCAATCATTTCT
>PVIU01010996.1:41025-67274 GCA_004026605.1 Ondatra zibethicus
TGAGGGAGCCCTCAGAGGTAGGGTTACAGGCCCTTGTGAGTGCTGGGAACCAAATGCCAGTCCTCTGCCGTGATAAGTACCTTCAACTCCTGAGCCATCACTCCAACCTCAAACGAGCATTTATTAATGACAGATTCACTCAGATTATTCAAAAATGAAAGACAGCAACCAGAATAATTAATGAAAAAGAGAAGGGAGGCGCAGGAGAGAAGGCTCCAGTAGTTAAGAGCACTTGCTCGTCATGCAGAGACCCCAGGTTCAGTTCCTAGCACCACTCACAGCCACCTGTACCTCTAGTTTCACGGGATCTAATGCTCTTTTCTGACAAACTCCAACGCCATATTCATTCAGGTGAAATATCCAGACACATAAAATAAAACTCAATAAAATCTTAGAGAAAGGAAGGGGACATGGAGCAGGGATTTCCCAGGGTGTTGTAAAGATTTACTTTAGTATTGCTTCTCCTTCATTCTTTATTACAAGAGAGCTTTACTATTAGCCATTGAGTATATATGGCAGCCTTTATGCTTTTGTCTGTGCCTCCAGTATCATTTTAGAACTCAAATGAAAACGATCTTTTTTTAAAATATTTATTTATTTATTATGTATACAATATTCTGTCTGTGTGTATGCCCGCAGGCCAGAAGAGGGCACCAGACCCCATTAAAGATGGTTGTGAGCCACCATGTGGTTGCTGGGAATTGAACGCAGGACCTTTGGAAGAGCAGGCAATGCTCTTAACCTCTGAGCCATCTCTCCAGCCCCCTGAAAACGATCTTTTATCATAGTACCATCTCCCACCAAAATGAGCCAGGAAATGTTCTGAGATTGGTTAAAATGTTACAAGCCAGGCATGGTGATATACACCTGAAATTCTAGCATTGTGGGGACAGAGGCGGAAGGATCGAGAGTTCAGGATCATCCTTGGCAAGTTTGAGGCCAGGCAGGTCTATGTGAGACTGTCTCAAAACTAACAAAAGAAGTGTTGATATCTACCATTATTGCTATGGTAATAAATTTATTTTTAAAAAAGAATTTATTCAAGTCCATATGGATCAAAGACCTCAACATAAAGCCAGCCACACTGAACCTTATAGAAGAGAAAGTGGGAAATACGCTTGAACGCATTGGCACAGGGAACCACTTCCTAAATAGAACCCCAGCAGCACAGACACTGAGAGAAACAATTAATAAGTGAGACCTCCTGAAACTGAAAAGCTTCTGTAAAGCAAAGGACATGGTCTACAAGACAAAACGACAGCCTACAGAATGGGAAAAGATCTTCACTAACCCCACATCAGACAGAGGTCTGATCTCCAAAATATACAAAAACTCAAAAATTGGACACCAAAAGATCACATAATCCAATAAAAAATGCAGTACAGACCTAAACAGAGAACTCTCAACAGAGGAATCTAAAATGGCTGAAAGACACTTAAGGAAATGTTCAACATCCTTAGTCACTAGAGAAATGCAAATCAAAACAACTCTGAGATTCCATCTAACACCTATAAGAATGACCAAGATCAAAAACACTGATGACTGGCTTGGAGAGATGGCTCAGAGGTTAAGAGCACTGCCTGTTCTTCCAAAGGTCCTGAGTTCAATTCCCAGCAACCACATGGTGGCTCACAACCTCTTCTGGCCTGCAGGCATACACACAGACAGAATATTGTATACATAATAAGTAAATAAATATAAAAAAAAAACACTGATGGCAACTTATGCTGGAGAGGTTGTGGAGAAAAGGGAACACTTCCGCACTGCTGGTGGGAATGCAAGCTGGTACAACCCCTTTGGATGTCAGTGTGGCTATTTCTCAGATAATTAGGAAACAACCTTCCTCAAGACCCAATAATACCACTTTTGGTTATATATCCAAAGGATGCTCAACTGTGCCACAAGGACATGTGCTCAACTATGTTCATAGCAGCTTTGTTTGTCATAGCCAGAGACTGGAAACAACCTAAATACCCCTCGATTGAAGAATTGATAAGAAAAATGTGGTACATTTACACAATGGAGTACTACATAGCAGAAAAAAATAAGGACAGCTTGAATTTTGCAGGAAAATGGATGGAGCTAGAAAGCATTATTTTGAGTGAGGTAACCCAGACCCAGAAAGACAATTATCACATGTACTCACTCATAGGTGGTTTTTAAACATAAAGCAAAGAAAGCCAGCCTACAAAGCACAATCCCAGAGAACCTAGACAACAATATGGACACTAAGAGAGACCTACATAGATCTAATCTACATGGGAAGTAGAAAGTATAAAAAGACAAGATCTCCTGAGTAAATTGGGAGCACGGGCACCTTGGGGGAGGGTTGAAGGAGGGAAGGGAGAGGTAGAGAGGGGAGCAGAAAAAAATATAGAGTTCAATAAATATCAATAAAAAAATAAGTAATAAAAACAAACAAAAAGAGCATTGGCTGCTCTTTCAGAGGTCTATGTTCAATTTCCAGCAACCACATGATGACTTACAGTCATCTATAATGAGATCTCTTTTCTTAGCCGGGCAATGGTGGCACATGCCTTTATCCCAGCACTCGGGAGGCAAAGGTAGGCAGATCTCTGTGAGTTCAAGGCCAGCCTGGTCTACAAGAGCTAGTTCCAGGACAGGCTCCAAAGCCACAGAGAAACCCTGTCTCGAGAAACCAAAAAAAAAAAAAAAGAGAGAGAGAGCTCATGTACTCTTCTGTGGTGCAGACATACATGGAAGCAGAATGCTGTATACATAATAAATAAAAATTTTTTTAAAAGAATTTATTAAATTCTCTTTTTCTAAATTTGTTATGGCACTAGCATTGTTATTTTTATGTACACAGAAGTGTCATTTCCAATAATGTCCACTCTGTTTTCTGACAGGACTTGGGTGTTGAATTGCTGAATGTACTACACCGAGTCATTCTGACCAGAGAGTCGCCTTCCATTCAGTTGGCTTCTCTTGAAGTGGTAAGGCAGATTATCTGTGCCGCTCAAGAACATGTGAAGGAAAAGAGACGAAGCGCAGAAGGTAAGCACTGTACAGGGCAGAGCAGCGGTGTTTTTAGGAGCATTGCTCGGTATAGCTGTACAGTCTTAGTGCTGTTAGAACTAGGGCAGAGGAGCATATGCACATAAAAAGTAAAGTGCAGAGATAGGCAGCGAGGGACGGGGTTACAGCTTCTAATGGCGTCAGGAACTTGGATTCTCATCTTAGTGCCCAGCCTCTGTCTATCTGTAACTTGACAGAGTCACCATTGGAGTTACTGTTGTCAGGTTCTCATTCATAACGACAAGGAGCTAAGTTCAAACCAGCACTGTTTACGGCTGAATGAATTCTAAGGACTGTTTTGTTTTGTCCTTTGCAGTGGGAAGTCATAGTGAAGGCAGCACTTTAACTTGAACTGCTTTTTCCTTCAGTGTCTCACACCTCACACTTGAGCCACTAAACACATCTCCCTTCCAGAAATAAAGTACATTGCCATCTATTTGAAACCAGACAAGCAGCATTTCTCAAGCCATGTTCCCTGTCTTTTAGTTGATGATGGAGCCTCTGAAAAGGAAACCGTGCCAGAGTTTGGTGAAGGGAAGGACACGGGAGGACTTGTGCCTGGGAAGTCATTGGTCTTTGCAACCCTGGAATTGTGTGTCTGCATCCTCGTTAGACAACTTCCAGAACTAAACCCGAAGTTGACAGGTAGCCCAAAAGTAAAAGCTGCAAAGCCACAGATCCTGTCAGAGGAAGGAAGTAGACTGGTCGCAGCTGCCTTGGTCATCCTTGCTGAGCTTCCTGCAGTGTGCTCTCCTGAAGGTATGCTGTGTAGTGGAATTGCCCCTAGAGCAGTGGTTCTCAGCCTTCCTAATGCTGGGCCCCTTTAATAACAGTTCCTCATGCTGTGGTGACCCTCAACCATAAAATTGTTTCATTGCTACTTCATAACTGTAATTTTGTTACTGTTATGAATCGTAATATAAATATCTGATATGTGGCCTCCAATGAGGCTGTGACCCACAGGTTGCAAACCACTGCCCTAGAGGGCAAGAAATGGCCTAGTTGCTGGTTATCTTCCCATTGAATGACTACAGACCCAAACATTTGAACAGTTTTTATAATCTTGTAAGATTAGTTTTATAGTCTAGTTTATTCCACCAAAAAGTGAAAGTGAGCCGGGTGGTGGTGGCGCATGCCTTTAATCCCAGCACTCGGGAGGCAGAGGCAGGTGGATCTTTGTGAGTTCGAGGCCAGCCTGGTCTACAAGAGCTAGTTCCACGACAGGCTCCAAAGCTACAGAGAAACCCTGTTTCCAAAAAAAAAAAAGTGAAAGTAAAATAAGTATCTAATATGATAGATGTGCACATTTGCTGTGAGTGACCTTGTTACTGACCAGGCACTGAACCCAGGTCTGACAGTATCGTAGATCAAGCAGTAGTCCTGGGCATCCTTTCAGTGCAGTGTCTGGTGGATAGTTACCGCTGGGCGATAGCAGATTTGTCCTGGTGCCCTGTTGTGTTGCAGACCAAATCCATTCAGGTCTTTCAGATAGCTTTTAGGGCTCTCTGTAGGTGCTGCCGAATCCACTGCATCCCAGAAGCTTCCTCTTCACCCTGCTGTTTGCAGTCATTCATGCTCTCTGTGAGCCAGAATGACCTAATGCCAGGTCAGGGAGGCCCACTCTGCCACCACACACATGCCGCTCAGAGGACAACTTTTCCGAAGTCGGTTCTTCTACTCTGTTCCTGTCACTGTGGTGTGTCCCGTGGGTAGCTGATCTACAAGCTTCCAGGTGACTCGGCCTCCCATCTCGCTAGGGATGTTAGAATTACACATGTGCACCACTACATCCAGCTTTGGTTATGTTTCTAGGGATTAAATCCAGGTTATCAGCCTCCTACAACCCATACTGCACGGAACCCACTTTTCAGATGTCTTCTCTCAAAGTTCAGCTCCAGTCTCACTGTATCAGAAGTTGTTTCCCTAGAGTCCTGCTCATACTGAGTTTTCTTTGTGTGTGTATATGTTATTTCTACTTCAAGATCTATAGTGTTCTCCAACATGTAAATGCATTATATTTAACTATTGTATATAAAAGTTATTATGTGTATAAATGGATCTTATTTCCAACTAAAATATATGTTCTATACCAAATCTAGCACAGGAACTGAGAAAATTACTCAGTTGGTAGAGCGCCCGCCTTGCAAGTCTGAGAGTTTAGATCCCCAGAACCCTCATAAAAGCTGAGCATGGCAGTGCGCATCTGTAACTCAGAAGAGCTGAGCATGGCAGTGCGCATCTGTAACTCAGAAGAGCTCAGCATGGCAGTGCACATCTGTAACTCAGAAGAGCTCAGCATGGCAGTGCGCATCTGTAAGGCTGCAGGAGAAGGAAAAGGCAGAAACAAGGAGATTGCTAGAGCTCATGAGGCAGCCATCCTAGCCGCTGATGAGCTCCAGGATCAGTAAGAGACTGTCTCAGAAAATAAGGAGAGAAAACCAGTATGGCTTCTGGGCTACACACATACACACACACACAGACATCTGTATATAGCATGTACACGTGCACTCACACCAAAAATGTTTTTAAAATCTGTCACACGGTGTTGGTAAAGGCGCTTTCCACCAAGCCTGACAACCCAGAGTTCAGTCCAGAACTAACATGGTAGAAGGAGAGAACTAATTCCTGCAAGTTGTCCTCTGACCTCCATATGTACACCGTGGTGTATATGCACCACTACACATAATAAATAAATACGAAAGAATTCTAAATTTAAAGCTCTGTGGGCCAGCAGTGATGGAATCTCAGCACTGGGAGGCAGAGGCAGGTGGATCACCAAGTTCAAGGCCAGTCTGATTACAGAGACAGGACAGCTGGAGCTACAAGAGAAACCTTGTCCAGAAAAATGGATGAGTGGGACGGTGGGTGGGTAGAGAGACAGAGAGAAGAGTTGAGTTTTACTAAGAAATAGCCAGAAAAGTTTAATTTGCTTTTAACTGGTATATAGGGCTTCATGTTTTTGAGACAGGTATCTGGCCATTGAGATATTTCCCTGTTCTCCCCTCCACCCACCCTTTTTTTTGACCTACATTTAGAAACAGGATCTCACTAACTTGCTTATGTTGATCTTGGATTTTGTCTCCTGCTCAGGCTATGGAATGACTCTGTTACCTCAGACTCGAGCGTCCTGTGCCCCCACGTTAACATTAAACTTGAACTGATGTCAGCTCTTTAGTGGCCATGAAACCTGTTTCTTTGCTCTTTTGTTTTTTCAAGACAGGGTTTCTCTGTGTAGTCTTGACTGTCCTGGAACTCACTCTGTAGACCAGGCTGGCCTCGAACTCACAGAGACCCACCTGCCTCTGCCTCCCGAGTGCTGGGATTAAAGGCATGCTCTACCACCAGTCGGCACCAACTGTAAAATCTTAGTTGTTGGGGAGATGGTTCAGATGATCAGATGATTGCCTTGCAAGCTTAAGGACTTGAGCTGGATCCCAAGAACCATATTAAAAAGAGCTGGGCAGGGCTGGAGAGATGGCTCAGCGGTTAAGAGCACTGCCTGCTCTTCCAAAGGTCCTGAGTTCAATTCCCAGCAACCACATGGAGCTCACAACCATCTGTAATGAGGTCTGGTGCCCTCTTCTGGCCTGCAGGCATATACGCAGACAGAATATTGTATACATAATAAATAAATATTTAAAAAAAAAAAGAGCTGGGCATGCTGGCACACACTCGTAGTACCAGTACTAGGAAGGAAGAGAAGGCTTGGGGCTAGCCAGTATAGGCTAATGGGAAACCCTCAGGCTAATGACAGACTCTTGTTTTTTTCTTTTTTTTTTTTAATATTTATTTATTTATTATGTATACAATATTCTGTCTGCATGTATGCCTGCAGGCCAGAAGAGGGCACCAGACCTCATTACAGATGGTTGTGAGCCACCATGTGGTTGCTGGGAATTGAACTCAGGACCTTTGCAAGAGCAGGCAGTGCTCTTAACTGCTGAGCCATCTCTCCAGCCCCTTGTTTTTGTCTTTTTAATTTAATTGAGTTACTGAATTCTCTCAACGGTTGTAATTTATAAGAAATGCTCTAGGTGGTGCTTTGGAAAGGATGAGTTGGTGCTGAAGAACAAACCCCCAGCACATGTGCAGTAGTGTGGAGTTGTGTGTGCTCTGGGCCCAGAGAAATGACAGCCGACACTGGAAGCCTCTAAGACTGTCGTACTCCTTGACAACTGTTTTTCTAGCTGTATTTATTTCATTTTATGTGTATGGGTGTTTTGCCAGAACATATATCTGTGTACCATGTGCATTCCTGGTTCTCATGGGGGTCAGAAGAGGGCGTTACCCCAGGTCAGTGCAAGAGCAACAAGTGCCCTTAACTGAACCGTCTCTGCGGCCCTCCTTGAGGATTTTAGAAAACATGCCTGCTGAAATGCATGTTACTTCTTTCTTGCAGGAAGCATCTCAATTCTCCCTACTATATTGTACCTTGCAATTGGAGTCCTCAGAGAAACTGCTGTTAAGTTACCTGGGGGCCAGTTGTCCTCAACAGTCACAGCCTCCCTGCAAGCTCTGAAAGGAATCTTAACTTCCCCGATGGCCCGAGCAGAAAAGAGCCATGCAGCTTGGACCAGCCTCCTGCAGAATGCCCTAGCGACTGTGCTTGACTGTTGGAGTCCAGGTCAGCAGGACTGTTGGCAGGTTTTAAAGGGAGGGGCACGGCTCTTTTAGGATAAGCTGTTCAGCTGATTACATTTGGTAGACTGTGTTGTGTATTCAGTGGATGTGGAAGTGTTCAGAGATACCTTAGCCCCGCCTTCCCTGTCCTCTTTATGGTTGGTGTGATTCACTCAGTTTGAGTTTGGGCAGCAGGAAGAGGACCCAAGTCAAAATGGGAAGAGACTCAAAAGAATTCAGTCACAGAAGCCTAAGGAAAGAAAAGTACTGGTGCAGGCCTTTAATCCCAGCACTCAGGAGGCAGAGAGGCAGGTGGATCTCTGAGTTCAGAGGCCAGCCTGGTCTACAGAGAGAGTTCCAGGACAGCCAGGGCTACACAGAGAAACCCTGTCTTTAAAAACCAAAAGAAAAAAGATAACTAAAAGAGTCAAAGCAGAGTGACAAGCAGGGAGTGCTTTGGTACAGGTGAGAGCTGAAGACGGAAGTCCAGGTGGGCTCCTCCTGGACAGACAGACCTCACACAAGGAAGACAGATAGGGCCGATGTATTGTTGTTTCCCTGAGACAACCAGAATCTTGCTGTGTAGCCCAGGATTGCTTTGAACTCAGCATCACCCAGCTCGGTGCTTGTATTAGAAGTCCATGTCATCACACCTGGCAAGAAGGTTTTATTTTCAGACTCCCACTAGTGAAAGTTCATGTTTAAGAGATAAAAGGAGTTGGAGAATGGACTGAGCCAGGATTAGAAAGCAGGATGGAATAAAATACAGCACAGTTTGACTAAATTTACAGCATGTTGAAATCATTCCCCTCTGCCAGCATAAGGGAGGAGGGGGAAGGAGAAGCATTAGTTCTCATGTTATCCATCACAACACACTTCCCTTTCTGCACAGGTCATGGTATGTTTGCTCTCAGCTGTGTATCAAGCCAGGACTTAGATAGTAGACCAACTATTAACGTAGATTAATAGGAGTGGATCATGAATGGTAAACATTTGCAGTGTAACAGGTCACTTCCCAGCTGGGCCTAATGCTATCTATCTGTCATCCCAACTTTTGGCAATAGAAGCAGGAAAATCAGGAGTTCAAGACCATCCTTGGTTACACAGTGAGTTCAGGGCTAGCCTGCCCAGGCCAGACCCTGTCTTATACAAACAAATAGAAAATAAATAAATAAGTTTAAATTTTTTTTAAAAAAATTAGTGGCATAAAAGAGAAAAACATGTATGACTTGTTAGTCACTACTAGGACCTTGGCCTGCAGCTAGCGGATCAGACTCAAGATGGCTCACGCGGTGAACTACTTCAAGAGAGGCCCACCGCTAGACACACTTTTCATCCGTCCCCAGTAAGTGAAGGGCCAGTAGGAGAGATTCGGAGGCATGGGAAAAGGACCCAGGCGACGTTTAAAGCTGGGCTGACTAGCTGAGGGTGCTGCAGTTTCAGGTTGCTCTGAACAGCTAGCAATAACTCTGCTTAAGAGGAGCAGGAGAGCCCCTGGAGACACTGTCTTCTCTGGAGTCAAACCGCCTTCCTGCCATCGTGTGTCGTGGGCAAATGGCCAGATTTCCGTTTCTCACACATAAAGTGCTGCTGCCGGGATTGAATGTTGCCTGGCACAGGCGCTCAGGCCCTGCCCTGTGGTGCCCTCTGCTGCCCGCGTGCCCACTCACTCATCCATGAAATGCCCTTTGGCCGCATTTCCATCTCAGTTGTCCGCCTCAGTGGTCACCGCAAGACTCCATTCACCCAGGGTCACTTACCCTGAGTCACTGCCCGTGGCGCTTTGAATGGTTTTGTTTTTTATTTCTGAGATAGGGTTCCATGTAGCCCAGGCTGCCTTTGACTCCTCTTGCAGAGGACGGCCTTGAACTCCAGACCCTTCTGTCCCAGCCTCCCACGTGCTAAGATTACAGGCTTGAACCACCACATTCCTGCTTCCTGTGGGTTTTTGTTGTTTTGTTGTTTTCATTTGATTTGGTTTGTTTTTTCAAGACAGGGTTTCTTTGTGTAGCTTTGGCTGTCCTAGAACTAGCTCTGTAGACCAGGCTGACCCAAACTCGCAGAGAACAGAAACTGCAGGGCATTTCTGGTTTTTTTTGATGTTTTTATAGGCATGGACCTTGTTACTAGCTGAACCTAAAGTCATTATTTGATCCCCACTTGATAGTGAAGTTGTAGTCTCATCGCCTAAAAGGACTGCCTGGCACATGTTTTTTAAGTACTTATTGAATCACTTTAACTGCTGCTGCTGTTTATGCATATCATTTGTTTCTCGTGGGCTGGGTGTGCAGCTCAGTTGATGGAGTTCTTGTCTGACATGTACGTGCCCTGGATTCTGTCCCTGAACTGCATGCACTTGCCATGCTGGCCCTGCCTGTAAACCCAGCGCTCAGGAGCTGCGGGAGAGATGTCATCAGCACATATTAAGGCTATGTGAGACCCTATTTCCTTGGTGGTGGGGATTGTTTTTAAATCATATCACTTGATCTTAGCCAGAAGCCCAAGAAGCTAAAAAAAACCAAAAACTTAATTTAGTAAGTTAAGTTTGATACTTTTCCCTTTCAAAATAATATATAGCTACTTCATTAAAAATATTTAATTAGAATATCACTTTGGAAAATTAAGGTAACTTAAACAGAAAATGGTGCACACCTGTAACTCTAGTCTAAGCAGTGGGGAATGGACAGGAAGACCACTGAAAATTGAAGCCAGTCTGGTCTGTGTATTGAGGTCTAGCCAAAGCTACAGAGACCACAGATGTAGCCTAGTAGGCTAGCATGCATGAAACCTTAGATTCAGTCCCAGGAACTCATAAACCAGCTGTGGTATTATATACTCGTAATTTCAGCATTTAAGAAATGAAAACAGAAAGATCAAAAATTCACTTCTTTAATCCTAGGACTCAGAAGGCAGAGGTAGGCAGATCTCTGAGTTCAAGGCCAAACCTGGTCTACAGAGCTAGTTTATGGCAGCCAGGGCTGCACAGAGAAACAGGGTTATCCTCAGCTACATAGCAAGTTGAAGCTAGCCTAAGCTACATCAGACCCTGCCTCAAAGAAAGAGAGAGAGAGAGAAGAGAAAAATTCATTCACACCGTGGTGTGGCCTCCACGTTCTTTTTTGTTTTTTAAATATGTAGCCCAGGCTGGCCTCGAACTCGTGATCCTCCTGCCTCTGCCTCCTTCAGCAAAACCTACTGTCGTGCACCACCACAACCGGCGACTCCACACTCTTGAGGAGTGCTGAGATATTTACCTGGCTCCAGTATTAACAAACTGCAGAGGAAAATACAGAACAGTGGCGCAGGCACCTATAGCAGCGACAGCGGCCTGTGCATAGCGATGCGTATGTGCCAGTCACCCAGGAAGATCTACTGAGGCCAAGCGTTCAAAGGCCTGCATAGCCCGTCTGTCTCAGAAACAAAACAAAAACTCACATCATTGAGCACTGCACTACTACATGGGAGTAACATGCAACCTACACGCATAAAGGTTAGCTCACCCAATTCTCATGTCCCACTTACTATGAGAAAACTGAAGATAGACGTATATGTCCAAAGTCAGCCGGTCTCAAATGTGTGCTAGTCCACCCCACTCCACACACCTGAGAGGCTTAACCCTAGGGCCTTGCCTGTGCCATCAAGTACTCCACCATGGAGCTGCAACCCCAGCCTTCAGGGGTTCTTAGAGTCAGTTTGTCTGTAGGGGAAACAAATGGAGCTACCAAACTAAAGAGAGACACAGCGGTGAATATGATCTCCTAATGCTCGTTTCTCTTCAGTAGATGGAGCACATCGGGAGCTTGATGAAGTCAGTCTCCTTACTGCTGTCACGGTGTTTATTCTGTCTACCGGTCCAGAAGTGACGACCGTCCCCTGCCTTCAGAAGAGCTGCATTGAGAAATTTAAGGCTGCCCTGGAGAGCAGAGACCCTGTGGTAAACGTCTCTTATAGTAGAGAGCTCTTTGCAGTAGGAATCTGTCTAGACTTGCAAACTTTGTCTTTATGGTTGTCATACATAACACTGTGCTTTGTGATTTTGCTTGTTCCTACAAAAAGTATCTGGGGAGGACTAGATTTGTGGCTCCGTAAGTAGGGTGCATCTCTAGCACACACAGCCCTCAGTGTGATCCCCAGCACTGTGTAAATACAGCATGGTAGCATAAGCCTGCAATCCCAGCACTAGGGGCTAGAGGCTAGTTTCTAACAGCGTCTTGTTCCAGGAAGTCTATATAGCCACAGTCTACAGAGTATTCTTTTTTTTTAATTTTTTATTGATATTTATTGAGCTCAACATTTTTCTCTGCTCCCCTCCCCTCCCCCCTTCAGCCCTCCCCCAAGGTCCCCATGCTCCCAATTTACTCGGGAGATATCGGAAGGGAGTTTAAGGCCAGCCTAGGCTACATGAGACTCTGTCTCAAAACAACAGGAGGAGCCGGGCAGTGCTGACACATACCTTTCTTTAATCCCAACACTCGGGAGGCAGAGGCAGACCAATCTCTGTGAGTTCTGAGGCCAGCCTGGCCTACAGAGTTCCAAGACAGCCAGGGCTACACAGAGGGACCCTGCCTTGAAAAAGAAAAGACAACAAACAAAATGGTATAACTTGCAGGAGTGGTAGCCACACCTGTAATCTCAGCTCTGGGGCACAAAGGAGGAAGAATGCCATGCCGTGGGCCAAGGCCAGTCCCGTCTACACAGGGTGTTTCATGCCAGCCAGGACTCCTGAGTGAAAACTGTCAAAGGAAAGGGGAGGTGGCTCAGCAGTTAATAGCACTCCCTGCCCTCCCAAGGGGCAGAGTTCAGTTCCAGCACTCACATTGGCAGCGCACAGCATTTGTATCCCCAGCTCCAAGAGGGCCAGTGCCTCTTCTGGCCTCCATGGATGCTTCACTCATTCCCACAGCCACACACACACACACATAATTAAAAATATAGTCATTCATATTGCTTTTTAAATTTACAGTTTATTCTTGTCTGGCCTCGCTAGGTACAAATGAAGACCTATCAGCTCCTGCATTCCATTTTTCAGTATCCAAATCCAGCCATTTCCTACCCGTACATTTACTCTTTAGCGTCTTCCATTGTGGAGAAACTGCAGGAGATAGACAAGAGAAAGCCTGAAGACGCCACCGAACTGCACATCTTTCAAGAAGGAATAAAGGTCTTGGGAGCTTTGGTCACCGTTGCCGAAGAACAGCACCGTGAGTGTCAGTGCTAAGTCCCAGCTCTCTCCCCGGTGTCTGTAATCACACTATATTTCTTGCCCTTTCCTCAGAAGGCTCCTGGAGAGACCACAATGGCCTCTGTAGTTTCTCAGGCGCCTGGGGCAGCAGGATCTCTTGGGGCTAAGGGTTTGTCAGGGCCCTGTCTCAAAAACAACAGACAAAAAAGATCACCAGAGCCCAGTGGTGGCACACACCTTTAATCCCAGCACTCAGGAGGCAGAGGCTGGCGGATCTCTGTGAGTTCGAGGCCAGCCTGCCTACAAGAGCTAGTTCCAGGACAGGGTCCAAAGCTACAAAGAAACTTTTGTCTTGAAAAAAACAAAGAATAAAAAAGATCACAGGTATGGTGGCGCACGTCTGTAATTCTAGCACTCTTGAAGTAGAGGCAGGAGAACCACCAACCTGGGTTGCAGGGTGAGACTGTCTTAAAAAGGATAAAGGGACAGGGCAATCCCATGGGGCCCAGCCCTAGATGCAGAGCTACAAGCAGTTAACAACACTGAGAGAGTACACTCAGTCTTCCCTAGAGATGAGCCCCCTAATTGGTTATCCAAAAGCAAGTGCTCAGCCCTAAAAACATTACATATGAGCAACAAAAAACTGACTCAGCAGGTTTTATTTATGTATTCATTTTTGTACACACACACACAAAATAATTTTTAAAAAAGGGGGTTCATGACTTTGAAAGAGAATTGGGAACATGGGAGAGTCTAAGAAGAAATGGTGTGGCTATAGGAGACGTGAAATCTTTAATAAGTTAATTTTTAAAAGAGAGGGCTGGAGAACTAGCTCAGTCATTGAAGTTCTTGCCTTGCCAGTGTGAGGACCTGGTAATCCCGGCGCTTAGGGGGACAGGAAGTTTTCGTGTCATTCCTGTCATCTTCGGTGAAGTCGGGGCCAGGCTAGTCCTAAAAACAGAAAAGGCTGGGTGCTATGTTGGTGAAGGTTGCTTGTAATCCCAGTGCCAAAGAGTCAGAAACAGGCGGTTCCCAGGGCTTCCTGGCAGCCTAACCTACATGGTGAGCTCTGACCTCCACCTGCCGTGTGCTCTAAACACGCACACACACATGCACACGCACCATAAGCAGGTATGATAATCCCAGATTTTCACCCCAAGTGAGGGATGGTACTTGAAGCTCATTAACCTTCCTGCCCCCCTCTTGACCCGCAGGCTCCCAGCTGGTGGCCTCCCTTCTGCCTGTTCTCATCTCCTTCCTTCTGGATGAGAAGGCTCTGGGATCCGCATCTTCAGTCATGAGAAGTCTGCATGACTTCGCTCTGCAGAGTCTCATGCAGATTGGGCCTCGGCATTCGTCAGTGTTTAGGAATGTCATGGCTTCCTCCCCGGCCCTGAAAGCCAGGCTGGAGGCTGCTGTGAAGGGCAATCAGGAAAGTGTCCGAGTGGAGCCGCCTTCTAAGCATGCCAAGAGCCTGGGCAGGAACTCAAGCATCCAATTAAAGACTAACTTCCTGTGACGCTGCTCTTCTGGGCACTGGGCACCTTAATGTAACACTTGATTGTCTCCTTGCTCTGGAGACAAAAGTGAAACTGGAGACACAAGTGCACTTGGAGATCTGGTCGATTGCTCTAGTTCAGGAGTGATTGAAAACTGAACATTCTTGGCAGTTTTGGTTTGGTTTTGTTTCCCTTGACTAAGACCATGAAACTGTCAGAATTCTTGCCAGGCATTTCAAGAAAGTGCCAAAGATCCCAATTACTAAGTATCCACAGGTTTGCGAATGAGGAAAATTCCTCTAAGAGTCTGTCTGTCTGACTCTGACAGATGTCAGTGTGCTCTGTCTCAGCTCTCGCCGCGCACCCCAGTGCTAATGTGAATCCTGCCCTGTTCAGTACTAGCACCAAACTCCATTGCGATTCTCAAGCCACATGCAAGGTGAGAGCAGGGAATGAGGCAGGGCAATCACCAAAGTTCTACACCATTAACAAACAAGCTCATTGATATTAATAATGGCAACAGGAAATAAGTGTTCGGAACACTATTTCAGAACCAGCTCTAGAATCACCCACAGATATTGGGGCAGGCAGCTTCAGCGTCTCCGCCGAGTGCACAGGGCTTTTATATTTGTAGGCCTTCTCCCTCCCGCTGTTCCTCAGTGGATTTCCTGTTACCTCTGTTCCGTTCGTTTGTCTTCATTTGTGGATCGTTTGTCTTCATTTGTGGAAGTCATTCATATTGAGAGCTTAATGTAGATTCATGTCTATATCGATATGGGATTATATGAATGTCAAATTTAGTACGACAAATTTAGAACTTCGATGAATACAAATATGTTTTTTTAACACAGAATGTATTTTAATATAAAAATATAATGATAAAGTCATATTGGTGGAAAAATATTTTTGGTTGTGTTCATGACCACTAACTTGCCTCCACTTCAGTATTGTACTGCGTGAGTCAGCCGTGTGTCAAAGCAATGCAGTGTGTCCTGTTCTGATCCACACAGACTGTGGGACAGGCATGCGCAGAGCTGAGAAGACTGCTTCAAGCAGGAGCCATGCGATGAACTCATTTTATTATGTTTGTATGTAAATCCTCTTGTAAAGCTTTCAGAGTGCAGAACATCTGACAGACTCTAACACTGCGATCAACTTTTCTATATTCCACAAATAAAGCTAATTTTCTGTAATGTTCTTGTATCTTGAATTATTTCATCCAGGAAAGGTGACCAGTTTTTCTCATAGGCTCGCTGCAGTCCCCCTTAACTTGGCTTTGGTCCCCCAGTGCATCCTCTGCAGTGGTGTAGAATGTCTTCCTGTCGGGCTTGGAGATTTGTTTGCTGTTCTCCTCATCTGAAATGCCCTTCCTTCTCCCTGGTTCTTTCTGTGGCTATGGACTCCATCTCCTTCCAGGCCTGGGCTAACAGCGTGTTGTGTTGTGCCAGCAAATTTAACTTCTACCTCACCCATCTGTGTTGCTGTCTGTCACTATTCCAGTGTAGTCCGTCAGTCCAGTGTACTGCCAGCTTACCTCCATCTGGATGGCTTCCTCAGAGGGAGAGATTGTGCCCAGTAATCCTGCCTCTGGGCCATCAACTATGGGCATCATTCTGAGTGTGAGCCAGAGTTGGACTCAGGAGCATACCCCTTTACCAAGGAGAGTGCAGCCCTGGTGCTCTCCAGATAGAATCGGTTAGTTTGGCTGTTAAACGCTGTCTTAGTGACTGTTCACTTGCTGTGAAGAGACACCATGAGCAAGGCAGCTCTTGTAAACAAAAGCATTTCACGGGGGCTTGTGTACAGTTTTAAAGGGGTAGTCCATTAACCTCATGGCAGGAAGCAGATAAACACGGGTCTGGAGCAGGAACTGAGAGCTACCTCCTGATTCCCAGGCAGCAGGCAGGGAGACACTGGACGTGGTGTGAGCCCACCCCCCAGTGACACAGCTCCTCCAACAAGGCCTCACTTAATCCTTCCAAACCGCTCATGGAATGGGAGCTTAAGCATGCAATATATGAGCCTGTGTGGGGGACAGAAGGGCTCTTACTGCTTTATCCATTTTTAATTGTTTCATTTGGTTGTTAATATTACAATTTCTGCTCATTTTAGTGGCATAATGCTTTTAAGGCCATCATCTTATTTGACAGTGCTAACTCTTTAGATATTACCTGAGATTACTGATAGGAAAACTATTGATGGCCGAGAACTTGGGCCTGGCTTTCCCATGCTGGCACTGCAATAGAGACTTGCAGCCTGACCTATCAAGCTAAGGCTTCCTTTAGGACAGCTGTTCTCAACCTGTGGGTCACGATCCCTTTGGAGTCTGATGACCTTAAAACCATCAGAAAGCATAAATGTTTACATTATTATTCATAACAGTAACAAAGTTACAGTTATGAAGTAGCAGTGGAAATAATTTTATGATTGGGGGTCATCACAGCGTGAGGAAATATATATATCTACAAATATATATCTACGTACATATATATACATATATTGGTTTTTTCTGATGTAAGGAACAGCCATAATGTTTCTAGAGAACTAACGACTATTTGTATTGCTTCAGGATGAGGTTGGTCAGTCACTGCAAAGTTCTCAGTTCCCCTAGGGCCTGAAGATAAAATGGAGTCAAAATGGCGGTTCTCAGGCGAAGGCACTTTAGGTTCCTTCCTTTAGACCTGTGTTTGTTGATCCCTGGGACTTACATGATGGAAGGAAAGGCCTGATTCCTGCAAGCTGTGGCTTTGGAGCCAGTGCCGGAACTAGCTCTTGTAGACCCGGCTGGTCTCGAACTCAGAGATCCGCCTGCCTCTGCCTCCCGAGTGCTGGGATTAAAGGCGTGCGCCACCACTGCCCGACAAAGTCCCAGTCTTTAATTCCTGATTAGGAGAAATCGTAACTGTAACTTGGAAACAAAGGTTTGTGGTTTTTGTGTTTATAAGCCCTGCTTCTGCCCCTGCTTGGGGCTGTCCTTGTCCTGGAGCCCTGATTGATTGGTGACTCACTTATGTGATTATTATTAAAATCCTTAGAAATCTCTAAGTTTTGTCTCTCTTCCTCATGGTACACAACGGGCCAGGTGTAACAGACCGTCAGGCTTGGCAGCAAGGCCTTTTCCCTTGAACCATCTCACCAGCCAAAGCCTTATGTTTTATAATCAATCAATCATGACGGGCTGGAGGGTAGGAGGCTCCCCACTTCTTGAGCCATAAGAGACAGCATCTAGACTTTTTTTCAACCCAAAGCTTTTCTAAAAATAGACCGTCTATCTTAGGGAACTAACTGCTTTTGCTTTGCTAATCAACAGGCCTATTGTGAGCCAGCATCAGTCCGAAGCCAGGCAGGCCTTGCCCTGGAGCCCAGAGTGCCGCGGCTCTGGTTGCTGGGCTTTCCGGCAGATTCTCTTCTTTCACAGCCATTCTTATTCATGAATCTTGAGAAAATTTTACAGGAACTGGGTGTGGTGGCTCATGCCTGGAATATCAGGAGACCAAGGGTAGGGAAGATCACTAGTGTCACCCTGACTAGCTTGGAACTCACTACATAGACCAGGCTAGACCAGGCTGGCCACAAACTCAGAGACCTACCTGCCTGCCAAGTGTTGGTACTAAAGGCCAGTGCCACAACATGCAGCTGGTTTGCAGGTTTAGGGGAAGTGAAAACATACTGTGTGCACAGGAGGCTGATGCTCTGCTGCGCTTCTTTGGGTGTGAAGTGAATTCCTTGGTTGGAGGTAACGTGTGGGGACCAGTATGCCACCAGCCTTCAGTTCCTCCCTTGAGTTCCCTCAATGATGGGCTGTGATCTGGGATTATAAATTGAAATCAACCCTTTCCTCCCCTAAGTTGCTTCTCACAGCATGAGAACGAAACAGAACGGTGATGCAGCCTTTGCCCATCATGCATAATTGCCCGGGGTTCAACCTTCAGTGACAGAAAGAAATGGGGGGATGAATGGGAGGGAGGGAGGAAGGAAGGAAAGTAGGAAGGAAAGAAGGAAGGAAGGAAATAAAGTGAAACACTCGCCCCCCCCCCCAAAGACACTGACAAGCTCACAAAAACAAGGACAGGAAGCAACCTGAAAATCTACTGCATCCATGAGATGCCGGAGGAGACACAGGGCTAAATGTAATGTGGCTCCCTCAGTGGAATAGGGTTGGACCTGCATAAAGTCTGAGCATGGGTTCAAAGGTGGCGAGGGCGCTAGAGTAGCGTGAGATGTTAGCAGTGGGGAGAGCAGGCATGTGGTACATGAAAAATTTCACAGTTTTCTTATTTTTGAAATATTTTATGTGCCTTGGTGTTATTTTGTCTCCATGTGTGTCTGTGTGAGCATGTCAGATCTTGGAGTTACAGACAGTTGTGAGCTGGTATGTGGGTGCTGGGAATTGGACCCAGACCCACTGGTGTTTGCCAAAATCCACGAAGTCCCCCAAAAGCCAACAAGGAGACCGAGTCCCGTATGTAAAAGCAAAAGAGCCTTTATTTTATGCAAGTTTGCAAACTCGGTCTCTCCACATGTCCAAAGTATTGGAATAAACGGAAAGCCCGGAGCTCAGAAGAGGGTTTTATAGCAGTAAACGTGGGGTGAGGGGTTTCTGAGGTTCAGGACCCCTGATTGGCTGACATTTGTCTAGGGTGTCCTGGTGCGTGTGTGCTGGCAGGTGGTCCTATCTACGGCGGTTGGAATGCTAGGCATTTCCTTTGGATGGTCTATTTTTGGGTGGTGCTCAGGTAATCTCAGTGTGTGGTTCTTCCTGCAACCAGGTATTGCTTCAGGGTAAACTACTGAGACTCAGGCCTCTTATTAAACTTATCGATGGCTGAGTCCTACTCTGGCAGGTGATAATGATTGGAAGTAAAGGACTTCCTTTGGATGGTCTGTTCCTATTTAGCTTATCATGGTTGGCTTCTACACCTGGAAGAGCAGCCAGTGGTCTTAACTGCTGAGCCACCTCTCCAGCCCCCCACAACTTTCTTTTTCTTCAGCACTAGGAAGAGAAGGTAGTGTACACGCTGGCTCTGCTGCTGCGCTATATACCAGCTCCTTTTTTATTTTGAGAAACGATCTCCTTAAGTTGCCTAAACTGGCCTGGAATTTACAATGGTTCTTGCCTCTGACTCTAGAGTAATTGGGATTTCAGGAGAGTACTGTCAGGCCAGCTTCCGTACAGCCTTTCTGTAAACCGAAAACTATTCTAAATGGAAAAGCTTGGGGTTTTTGTTTGCTTGTCTGGTTGGTTGATTTTTCGAAACAGGGTTTCTCTGTAGCTTTGGAGCCTGTCTTAGAACTCACTCTGTTGACCAGGCTGGTCTTGAACTCACAAAGATCTGCCTGTCTCTGCCTCCTTAGTGTTGGGATTAAAGGCGTGCGCCAGCACTGCCCAGTAAAAAGCTTGATTTTTGGAGTGCTGACTCAGCACACAGGTTATATTACCTCACCCATCATTTCCCATCCCCCCCCCAAACTCCACACACACACCCCAGTGCTAGGGATCAAACTCAGGGCCTGGTACAGGCTAAGCAAGCGCTCTACCCCTGAGCTACACCCCAGACCCTGGTTGCTTGTGATAGGCTGTCCCAAGCTCACTCTTTTGTCTGCTGTTGGTAGCTTTTTGAAACAAAATCTTGTGTAGCCCAGGCGAGCCTCAACCTCACTGAGGACCCTGAACTCTTGATCTTCCTGCTTTATCCCGCAGCACTAGGATTGCAGGAATCTGCCACCCCACCCAACTCCACAACCCCATCCTTTCAGTACTGCCCTAAAGTCAGCGCCCGGTCCAGGCATCCACCCCGAAGCAGAAAAGCTGCCTGCTAAGCTTGCTGATTGACATCATCACACGGATTTGCAAAGTAGGTCAACTCAGTTTCTGTTCACCCGCATTGTCAGAGGGACGGGTGACCTATTTCAGGTCAGCAGCAGGAAAAGGTGTGGTGGGATGGAGAAGGAGGTACCCCGCTTCCACTTGAGGAGTAACACCCAAAGCAGGTGTCAGAACACCTTAGTCACTTCAAGCTTGTTTACACCACTGCCTTCAGAAGGATCGCTCCCTTGGGCTTCCTCCCAAAGCAAAGAGACCAAGTGGCACAGCGCGATAGATAAAAAGTGTGTTCCCAACCCCTGGCTGCCAACAGGCGCTCTCCTGTTTTAATGCCCAGCAGGTCACATTTCTCAGGCCCTGCCTGGTCCCTCAGCGCACATGGCGCTGTGCCTCTCCAGGCAAACAGCCCAAACACACGCACAACCTCAGAGAGACACAGCGGTGCTCAGTGAAGGGATGGTAAAGAACCGTGCATAACAGATTAGTGGTCCCTAGGAATCCATGCTGCTTTGTGAAATCTGTGTCCAGGGGAGAAAAGTGACAAAGAAACAGCAAACCTCAGATCTGGAGGGACAAAGGGCTCCCTAGCAGACCTCAGAGAACACGTGCACATGAATGTCAGGTGATAACCATGTCTCCTTACGTGGTCATGACCACATGGGGGTGTCTCCATGGTTACCTTTCTTCTCTTGTCAGAAGAACTAGAATGCTTTTCTGTTGACCATGTTTTTCCTCTGAGAACGGGAAAATAATACTTCCTTGTCTTTGGTGTTTACACCCTCCGCCATATTCCTTTGTGTGCTCTGCCGTGGCGTTGCTCGGCCTGCAGTCTTTTCACAATCCTGTTTGCTTACCCACTGCTGTTACTGAGCTGCTTGCTCCCTGCTCACAATGTTTTGTTCTGAGTCCAGAAACAGACTTTATTTCACCGTTGACTAATGAGTACCTGAGTGACATCCATCGCTAATTAGGGATGAGTGTATCTGTGATAAACATGTCCCTGAATGTCGAAAGCAACCAGGACAGAACCACGAGCCCCTGTTCTGTACAGTGCTCCACTGGGATACAGGAATGTTCCAGCATTACAAAGAACGTGAACCCCACCACCCTGGGATCTGGCCTCTAGTCCTAGGTCTGTTGATGACAGTTTGTGCTAGTGTGGGCAAGTGGGCCCCCTGGCTTGTAGTTTCTTCTCTGCAGCAGGGTTGAAGCCTGGCCAATCATTTCAGGTTCCTCAGACTCCTAGCTTTAGCACTACAAGGTGTGTCCCAAGGGCCTTCTCAGTCCCAGCTAAGCTTGCTCGGGCAGTTCATGCGCTGGGTACCAGATGAGCAGAGAATTTTTCTGGTTCTGATTCTTGAGAATCTAAGCCTCAGATGCTTCTCTAGGCAAGCCATGAAGAGGTGAGCTGAGTCACGGAGGAGGTTTGGTGGCTGCACGCAAAAATCTTGGAAGTTGTCCTGCCCCATGACCTCTGACTCACCTGGGGCAGGACACCGTCATTAACATCTTACAGGAAGAGATCAGTGAAGAATGAAATGCTCAGGCAAAAAGTGCCCTTGGGTTTTCCAATAGAAAAGGAATTCAAAAACAATCGACTAATATGTTCGTAAGAAAGGTGACTGCCAGCCTCCCTGCAAGGGATCTAATAACCTCGGAGGCTCCATCTTCAACTGGCTGGTATCTTGGCCTCCATTTCCAGGAAGGCTCCTTCCCCTGTTTAGACTGTACTCGAATGGCTCAGTGGTTAGACCTAGGACCCCCAGACACAGATGTCAGCACAAGAGATTTCTAATTGAGGCTGAAGAGACCAGACAGGCAAGTGAGCGTCGACCGCAGTGCTGACAACTGAATCTGTTGTCCTGTTGACCAGACCTTCAGCATCCAGCCTTGAATCAAGGGGCAAGACAGCTGAAGTGAGGTTTGGAGCAGGTCGCCTACTCTGCAAGGAGCTACGGAGCTGCCAGCTGGCCCTTCGCTGGCTGGAAGAAATATGGCTTGCCTCAGATTCATATTTAATTTAGGAGCGAACTTCATAATCATCTTTTTCATTTTCTTGTGCCTGATCTAATTTTGGCCTTCTGCTTAAGTCAACTCCTATTTCAAACTCACCTCATAGAATAAATGTGGCCCAATTGGCTCCTTAGAAGGTCCTTCAGCAGCTGGATCCAAAACAGCCCCACGATTATTGAGCAGCAGTGACAGAATGCTCAGGGAGAAAGTCAAAAGAGAGAGATTAATGCCAGCTATTTAAGGAACCAAGTAGCAAATCAAAGAACTTTTGAAACTCAGCAAATTAAAGTGCAGCTATTTCAGGTCTCTTCCCATTCCCTGACCAATGTGAGACACAGTTTAAAAAAAAAAAAAAAGCAAGTCAAACTGGTTCAAATACACAGTAAAATCAAGCCAAACTGGTTTCAGAAGCAAGCAGACTGAGTCACAATATTGTCCCCAAGCAGATTTTCCTCATCTCCTTTTCTGTGAGCTCAGTGTTAACAAAATCTCATGCATTAATCACCAAAGTCCATGAGTTAATTATCTGGAGACCAATTATGACCCAAATGAAAAGTCTTGTTTACTCACAACCAAGAGTTAGTCCAGAGGCTAGTTCTAGACGGCTCCTTCTTTGGTCAGCACAGGAGAGTCCGGCTGAGTGAGCATGCTGTAGGCATTTGACTCTAAATTCATTCAGTTGGAGCATATTTCGTGTTCCCTAATGGACTGTGAACATATTAAAAGGAACCGCGTTCACAGGCTCTGCATACCCAGGCTGCCAAGGTTCTCATCATTGGCAAGATCGTGCTACCTTATGCTCCCTTGAGCTTTTCATTCCTCACCTCTGTAGATGAGATGTAGAAAAAGCATCTTTAAACCCCTCTTCAGAGCCAGGAGATGGTAGCAGCACACACCTTTAATCCCAGCACTCGGGAGGCAAAGGCAGGCATATCTCTCTGTGAGTTCAAGGTCAGCCTGGTCTACAGAGTGAGTTCCAGGACTATGAACAGAGAAACTTTGTCTTGAAAAACAGAAACAAAAGAAAAACACTTGTTCAGTCAAATTTCTAACAAAGTTGGAGGACTGAGCAGCCCTTGTGGGGCTTTCTGCTGTTCACATTTCCCTCTGAGATACTCCGATTCCTGCCCATCTGGTCTTCCTGAAAGATGAAGACCGTGGAGAATGAGCTCATGAAAAGTCTTGGTTTTCTCAGCACATTGATTGCTTGTTTGAGATGCCTCGTGTAGCCCAGCTGCCTTTGAATTCTCCCTCTCCCTGCCTCCCCTTCCAAGCATTGGGCTTATGAGCACCCGTGGACCTGGCTCCATCTAGAAGCCCTGAGCCCAGTAGGCCACTGCATCACCCAGATGCTGGAAACAGTAGGTTTGGGTTCCTTGAGCCAGTCTTTCTACAGTGAATTTGTACTCTTCCCTTTCTTTGGTTATCTCTAAATCCAGGGTTGCTTTGAGGCTCTTTTTGTTTGCTTGTTTTTTCGAGACAGGTTTCTCTGTAGCTTTGGAGCCTGTCCTGGAACTAGCTCTTTTTTTTTTTAAAGATTTATTTATTTATTATGTATGCAGTATTCTGCCTGCATATATGCCTGTACATCAGAAGAGGGCACCAGATCTTATTATAGATGGTTGTGAGCCGCCATGTGGTTGCTGGGAATTGAACTCAGGACCTCTGGAAGAGCAGCCAGTGCTCTTAACCACTGAGCCATCTCTTGAGCCCGCTCGATGTGTGTTTTAAAGCATAAATGGTTGACCATGGTAGTGTGCACCTGAGATCCCTACCCTCCAGGGGCAAAGGCAGGAGGAGCAAGGGCTTGAGTCTATCACTACTGTACAGCAAGTTCAAGGCCAGCCTGGGGCACGTGGGACTCTGATTAAAAAATAATAATAATTGGCTGGGCGGTGGTAGCGCACGCCTTTAATCCCAGCACTCGGGAGGCAGAGGCAGGTGGATCTCTGTGAGTTCGAGGCCAGCCTGGGCTACAAGAGCTAGTTCCAGGACAGGCACCAAAGCCACAGAGAAACCTTGTCTTGAAAAAAAAAAAGAAAACAATAAGCGTCAGTATATTTATTTGGGAGCTGGGTGGCAGGGCCCCCAAAGAGCCGAAGGGTAAAACCTAACCGACAACAGGAGTCAGAAGACAACTTCAGGGGGCTGGAAGTTTCAGGGGATGGAGTTCAGGTGGCAAGACTTGTCAACAAGTGCTTTGCCAGCTGAACCATCTGTTTCTTTCCTGCCTCCTAGAGCCGCCACTGCAGGCACAAGCCATGCCAGGCTTGGTGGTGCGCATCTGTTAATCCCAGCACGTGGAAGGCTACAGTAGGAAGACAAGATCACGGAAAGTCTTTGCAAGTTAGCCTGAGTTATACAGTTAGACCCTGTCTCAAAAACAAAAGCAAAGAGCAAGAGAAAGAGTCCAGTGGCTAAGAGCATAAACCCAGCTTGGTTTCCAGCATCCGTATCCAGCAGCTCACTACTGCGGGTAACTCCAAGTCCAGGATGTCTGAGACCCCGCCCTCCCAGGGCACCTTCATTCATGTACAATCGTATATGTGTGTTACAAATACAGAGCTAATAATAATAATTTTAAAGAAAACAAAAAAATTAAAAAAATAAAAAAAAATGGGCTGGAGAGATGGCTCAGAGGAGGTTAAGAGACTGACTGCTGTTCTGGAAGTCCTGAGTTCAATTCCCAGCAATCACATGATGGCTCACACCCATCTATAATGAGATCTGGTGCCCAGAACACTGTATACATAATAAATAAATTTAAAAAAAAAAGAAAACAAAAAGAGAAAAATGTATCATGTTACATATCTACCGTTACAGAATGGAGTTATTTTGATGGAGAATGTAGCTCAGTTGATAGAGTATTTGTCCAGCATGTGTGAAGCCCTAATGTTCCATCCCCAGTATCTCATAAACCAGGTATGGTGTCATACTCTCAACACTCTGGAATGGACATAATGCTGCAACCCTTTAATACAGTTCCTCATGTTGTGGTGACCACATCCATAAAATTATTTTTGTTCTTACTGTAATTTTGCTACTATTATGAATCGTAATATAAATATTTGATATTTACAGGATATCTGATATAAAACCCCTGTGAAAGGGTCATTTGACCCCAAAAGGCATCACACACACAAGTTAAGAAGAACTGTTCTGCCAGGCGGTGGTGGCGCAAGCCTTTAATCTCAGCACTCGGAAGGCAGAGGCGGGCGGATCTCTGTGAGTTCGAGGCCAGCCTGGTCTACAAGAGCTAGTTCCAGGACAGGATCCAAAGCTACAGAGAGACCCTGTCTTGAAAAATTGAAGAAGAGGAAGAGGAGGAGGAGGAGGAAGAGGAAGAAGAAGAAGAAGAACTGTTCTAAATGAAATGTTTTTCATCCCTTGTAGTCAATTCTGCATGCACTAGTCTTCTAGAAGTGAGTACCTGAAGTCAAAACAGTTTGATGGGGGTAATTCTCCACAGGGCATTTTCCCCAAAGTATTGAGCAACAGGCCAGAAGATTCTGTTTTTGGCTTGGTTTTGTTTATTCAAGATCACTTCTCACTGTTTGGCCGAGGCTGGCCTGGAACTTGCTCTGTAAACTAAACTGGCCTTGAACTCACAGAGGTCCGCCTGCCTCTGCCTCCCGAGTGCTGGGATTCAAGATGTGCACCACAGTGGCTGGTCTTGCAGAGCTGGCTGAATACTAGGTCAGCGAGTGAGTCTTGTGGATGGAAATGTAGTATTCAAGCCATTCTGCTTTAAATGAATAAACTCCAGAGACAATAAAATACATTCTGCTTTAAAAGGTAAATGCAGAAACAATAAAATCATATCGGGGAAGTGGTGGCACGTTCCTTTAATCTCAGCCCTCAGAAGGTAGAAGCCAGCAGATCTCCGTGAGTTCAAAGCCACCCTGGTCTACAGAGTGAGTTCCAGGACAGCCAACTACAACAAACCCTATCTTGAAGATTAAAAAAAGAAAATAATCACCGGGTGGTGGTGGCGCACGCCTTTAATCCCAACACTTGGGAGGCAGAGGCAGGCGGATCTCTGTGAGTTCGAGGCCAGCCTGGTCTACAAGAG